>PVKM010044317.1:0-12264 GCA_004027735.1 Carollia perspicillata | reverse complement strand
AAAAAAATTCAAGGTAGATAAAAGACGTAAATATAAGCCAGAATACCATTAAAGTCATAGAGGAGAACATAGGCAGGAAAATCTCAGATATTACACGCAGCAACACTTTTACTGATTTGTCCCCTAGAATAGGGACATAAAGGAAAAAATAAACAAATGGGATCTCATCAAAATAAAAAGCTTCTGCACAGCTAAAGAAAACAGCAATAAAATAAAAAGAGACCCAATTATATGGGAAAACATATTTGCCAATGATACCTCAGACAAGGGTTTAATCTCCGAAATATACAAAGAACTTATACGACTCCACTCCAAGAAGACAAGCAACCCAATGAAAAAATGGGCAAAGGACTTGGACAGGCATTTCTCCAAGGAGGACATACAGAGGATTCAGAGACACATGAAAAGATGCTCAATATCACTAGCCATCAGAGAAATGCAAATTAAAACCACAATGAGATACCACTATACACCGGTAAGAATGGCCATCATAAACAAAGCAACAAACAACAAGTGTTGGAGAGGTTGTGGAGAAAAGGGGACCCTAGTTCACTGTTGGTGGGATTGCAGACTGGTACAACCACTGTGGAAAACAGTATGGAATTTTTCTAGGAAAACTAAAAATGGAACTGCCTTTTGACCCACCAATTGCACTGCTAGGATTATATCCCAAGAACCCTGAAACACCATTCCAAAAGAACCTATGCACCCCAATGTTCATAGCAGCACAATTTACAATAGCCAAGTGTTGGAAGCAACCTAGGTGCCCATCAGTAAATGAATGGATCAAAAGACTATGGTACATATACACAGGGGAATTCTATGTGGCAGAAAGAAAGAAGGAGCTCCTACCCTATGCAACAGCATGGATGGAACTGGAAAGCATTATGCTGAGTGAAATAAGCCAGATGGTGAAAGACAAATACCATATGATCTCACCTTTAACAGGAAGCTAAGCAACAAACCAAAGAAGCAAGCAAAATATAACTAAAGTCATTGAAATAGAAAACAGGCTGACAGTAACCAGAGGGGAGAGGGGAGGGAATTTCAGGGGAAAAATAGAAGGGGTCACAGGAACAAATATAAAGGACACATGGACAAAAACTAAGGGGTGGTGGAAATGGGAGGGAGGAGGGGAGCACTAGGGGGGTGGACTGGGATGGGAGTAAAAGACAGAAAACTGTACTTGAATAACAACTAAAATAAAAAATTAAAAAAAAATAAATTAAAAGTTGAGTGGATTGAAATTTTTTGTGTCTCTTCAAATCCTTGATATTCAAAGGGCTCTCCCTAAACTAGCAGGTGTGGGCATCATCACCAAGCAGCTTTAAAAAAAAATGCAGAATTGTAATCCCCAAGCCAGGCTTAATGTGAATGTACATTTTAACAAGATACCAATGAGTCATATGCACATTAAAGTTTGAGAAGCACTTAGTGAATGATTCCTGAAGAAAGGGAATACCTTTTGATAGGTAAACTGGTTGAAGCCTGGGTAAAAGAGAAGAGAATTACTAGAGTAGAGGACCTGGCACATTCAGATGTCAGCAGGAAGACAAGGACCAAGGAGAGGAGACAGAAAGAGGGTTCTACAAGGGATGTGCAGTCTACTTTCCAGTCCCTAAGGAGATACAACTTGTTTGACAAAGAGAATTGGTAATCTGAAAGAAAAAAAAAAAAAAAGAACAGAGAACCACAGAGAAAGAGTTTCAATATTGTGGGGACTATCTTTTTCCTTTTTTCTTAAATCTTTGTCAATTCAAAAGAACACTTTGTTTTAGGCTAGTAACTTCTAGAAATTTTGGCACCATGAGCAAATTTTCATGTTAGTTCCCATTCGTCCTCCAAAGCATAAAATGTCTGATCACTTCTGGCACATAAATCTAGGACATTTGCGCTGAAGCCTTAGTCTTGAAAACTAATTGGCTTTGATCCCTACTTATAAAAAGGCATTTGATTTCATCCAGTCAATGACACCTGTGTGTTCGTATAAATCAAATTCTTTTTGAACCCTTTTTAAATAAGCATTCCATTAATTGTACCACAGGGCCATTGTTTTCAAAAAAATTCAGTCCACAATATGAATTCATTCACTGGATGAAAACAAGACAAAAATAACCACACTTTGGAAGTGACCCTTGGAAGGTCCACTTGAAGTACTGAGCACTTCCACTCCCATGCTGTCTGCTCAGCGATTGCATCGGGGCACCGTCAGCACTCCTCTGGAGGAGGCATATCAACTCTTTTGCTTTTTGAAAATGAATGGATTAGAGCCAAACTGTGAAGTGAAACTCAGTGAAGGACCAAATACTCTGTAAATTTTCTATTAATAAAAGTGTATTTTGAAGCCATGATTTCAAATACCTATATATCTAATATCTATAGCTATGCTTATGTTTATGGAAGACATAGATTGCCAATGTCTGCTTTAATAACTTTGGTAATCAGGGAGGAGATGTCCTCATAGCAGTGCACTTGCAGGCAACTTTTCTTTTTGCAGAATAGTGAACCTTGTTTCATTTTCTCAGCAAATATATCCTGTACCACTTAACTTTTTACAAAAACTAAGCTAAGCATTATGTTGTATACGAATTACCTAAGAAAAAAGCCTTTGTGTAATTATGGTCTAGTAGGGGAAACAGGACATTCTAATACAATGCATAAGTGCTATAGAAGAAATGTTTTAGGAGTTCTCAAGAGAGTGGAAAATCAATTCCAGACTGGGAGAAGTCCCAAAGCACAATAGAGAAAGTAGCCTTGAAAGGAAACCTTTAAAACCAAAGACAGATGTGTGAGGAGAGGGCATTCTAAGCAGAGAAAACAGTACAATAGATAAAAAGAAATAAGGCAGATGGTAGTTAAAGGAATTGCGATAGTCCTGTTTCTGTGTAGGACACAGACGGAGATAGGCCTGGAAAGTGTGTACACACAGTGATTTTCTTTGTGTTTTCACTAAAAATTTATTTTATTTTTTCACTTATTTTATGTAAAAAAAAACTTTGTGTTTTTCCATTACCATCTAGTGCCCTTATACCCTCTCTAATGCACAATCACCACACTGCTGTCCATGTTCATGAGTCCTTTTTATTTTTTTGCTCAATCCATCTACCCCCTAACCCCACCTTAGCTGCCAACCTGCTCTCTATCTATGAGTCTCTCTCTGTTTTGTTTGTTCATTCATTTTGTTCCTTAATTCCACATATGAGTGAAATCATATGGTATTTGTATACCTCTCACTGGCTTATTTCACCTTTCATAATATTCTCCAGGTCCATTCATACTATCACAAAGGGAAAAATTTTCTTCTGTTTCACAGCTGAGTAGTATTCCATTGTGTAAATGTCCCATAGTTGTTTTATCCCTCATGTATTCTTTTTTAAAAAATATTTTATTTATTTGTTTTTAGAGAGAGGGGAGGGGAAGGAGAAAGAGTGGGACAGAAACATCAATGTGTGGTTGCCTCTCATGTGTCCCCTATGGGGGACCCGGCCTACAACCCAGGCATGTGCCCTGACTGGGAATCGAACTGGCAACTCTGCTTAATAGGCCCGTGCTCAATCCACCGAGCCACACCAGCTAGGGCTATCCCTCATGTATTGATGGATGCTTGGGCTGCTTCCATATCTTGGCAATTTTAAATAATATTGCAATGAATATAGGGGTGCTAATGTTCTTTTGAATTAGTGTTTTGGTTCCTTCAGATATATTCCCCCAAATGGGATCACTAGGTTCCAAAACAGATCCATCTTTAATTTTTTGAAGTATCTCCATACTGCTTTCCACAGTGGTTGCATGAATCTGAATTCCCACCAACAGGGCAAAAGGGTTCCCCTTTCTCCAGTGGTTTTCAAATCACTCTACCCTCAAAATCTTCTGGGGAGATTGTGTTAATACCAAATTCCTGCTGTTTCCCCCCCAACTGAGTTTTTGATTCAGGTGGTCTGTGATGGGAACTCTCCATAGTTCTTTATTTGAAAAGCTAGGTCAGGTGATCTGAGGCCCAGTGTTTGAAACCACTGAGTTAGGAACAGATCACAAAGGAAGACACTGAGGTAATTTAAGAAAGATTACTGTGGTCTCAATGACTAAAAAGGATTGGAGAGTGGAAAGGGTATAGGCAGCAACACTAAAAGTGAACGGTGTGGTAATAGTCCAGCTGGGAGGCAGTAGCCCATACTTGTGGTTAGCAGAAATGGAAATGTGAAGAAAAGCCAAGGTACACGAGACATTGCTCAGAAATATAGGATGTAGTGACCGATTGGAGGTAGGAGAAATCTAGGAAGAAGGCTAGATCAATAATTATTGTGAAGTTCAAATTTAAATGACTGAATGAACAGGAATATCATTATCTAACTGAAACTATTTTAAAAATCAAGTTCTGTGTGCCATTTTGAAGAGATAACCTAGTAATAAGCCTTTTGCTCTACTCATGACTTGAGGTTAATCTTCCTATTATACATTTCATAGCACAGTGTACCTTTATTGTAGCATGTCTTAAAGTATGATTTTACGTTACTTTGTGTAGCACTTTGATTAATATCTGTGCCCTATTAGACCTCAAAATCCATGAGAGCAGTGAACCACAATGTGTTGCATGTCATAGCCACTCAGTGCCTTTTTCGTTGATCCACTTTTTCCTTGTGAGTGGTCCAGTAGACAAGCAAATACATTTTTAAGTTACTCATTAGGCCCTGGCTGGTGTGGCTCAGTGGATTGAGTGCTGGCCTGTGAACCAAAGGATCCCTGGTTCGTTTCCCAGTCAGGACACATGCCTGGGTTGCAGGGCAGGTTCCCAGTGGGGGATGCGTGAGAGGCAACCATACACTAATGTTTCTGTCCCTCTCTTTCTCCCTCCCTCCCCCTTTCTCTAAAAATAAATATATAAAAATTTTAAAAACTAAACAAGTTACTCATAAGCACCAGTATATATTCCTGGTACAAAAATATTTACATAGGAAACATTCATATGTAACTGCTTATGTGAACTATAGATTTTTAAATACTTCAAAATATAAAATGGTAAGTTATGCATTTTCTCTCAATTCAGTGAGAGAATAAATTGACTAAACTGGTTTTGATGAAAGACTCTAAATGAGGTTATCTATGCTTACTTGAACAAGAAAAATTCAAATCATTGTAGAAGCTCCATGTATCTGAGTGTTTTCTTGCTGTAAGAAAAGTACATGCATAATAGGTTTGCTTTTATAATTCAAGATCATAGTATAAGATTCTGTGTGAATTTTGGAAATTCCAGGTTTCATTTTTATAAAACAAAATTGCATAATGACACCACTCTTTATTAAATGATAAAGATGTGGGTCTGTATACTACTATGTCTTGCATGATTTAGAATGAAAACCTTCAGGAATGTTACAAACATAAAGCTGTTTTTTGTCCAAGACCTACCTGTCATCTGTCTCACTGGTAGACAAATACACCACTGTTCTTTCTCACTTCACTCAAAGGAAATGGAAGCTAATGGGGATAAAGGACTTGGTGAACATTCTATGTCTAGCTAGTGACAGAGGTGGACAATAGTGGACATTGAGCTAATATTTATTAAATTCATCTTGTATGTGACAACACCTTCAACATATGGATATTTAAACATCATGAGTCATTATGTAAAGGTGTTATCCCATTTTTTGGAGGAAAAAAATGAGGCTCACAAGAATTCACTTTTCTGTGTCATATACTGAGTTGCAGACTACTGATCTATTTGATTCCAAACGCCATGTTTCTTAACAAGAGCATGCTGTAGCCCCATACTCCTGATTTGTACTACAGTGTTCCATGCTGACATCTTCCTGGGAATAACAGAACAATTTTGGTGGAAACACTTTTATCTGAAGTTCGGGTATGTTCCCACTGCTGCGGGCATATGTTTTGCAATATAGCCTTTCCTATAAGTCGGCCCTCGGTCCCCACTCAGGTCACCTGACCCAGGCCTCAGGAATCGAAAGCAATGGGCTGCCTGTATGACCACGAGCCCTACAGGTGACCCGGGCACTAAGGAATAACGGTGAGTCAACACAGGTGACTATGCTAGCAACCCACCTTTCATTAATGCAGGCTCAATCCAAATCCATACTAACCTGATAGCAATGATCATTACTCGGGAACAATCGTAATAAGTTCACAGGAGAGAGTTGGGGAATAACAAACTCGAGTCCCAATGGAGACGTGCAGACTGGGATTCAGCCACTTGTCGCCCTTATAAACGACCCAACGATTGGTGTTGAAGGAAACAGGTTTTTACTTGCAAGGCTCCAACTTCGGGGATGGAGGGTTCTGGGAGCACTGCCGCTCTGAGCCCTTCTCTCCCAAGAGACCCAGCACTTCTCTTGCTCCCCAAAAGACTACGAGCCGAAAGCATACCCAGAAGTTCCCCATGTCCTCATCTGTCCTTAAGGCAGTCACACAAACAGATCTCCATCCTCTCTGGAATGCGCACTTGGGGGTTCCTTGTGAGAGTCGCCACCTGCTCGCAGCAGCTCTCCCCTTCAGGGTCTGGGGTGCGCTGCTCCCCGTCTCCTTGTAGCGGCCAGACCCCACGCGCTGGGCTGCACTGGATCAGTGTCCAGAGGCTGCAGTCGAGCGAGCCATGCATCCCAGGCTGGGTCCCTGCTGTTAGGTTCGGCAGACTGAGGGGAGAGATGACAGGAGAACAGGCGGTGAGTTTATAAGATTTAGTCAGCGAGCTGCTAACCAGCGGGCAGAGTCTGAGCTGACTGCAGCCGCGAGGGTACAAGGGTGGGCGTTCATATGAGTTTCGGGTTGGGTGTGAGAGGTAGGTCAGGGGTGAAGCATGAAGTAAGCCGCGTAGGAAGGGGGTTAGGGGTGATTAGCTTCTGCACAATATTAGATTATTCGCAAGCCTACTGTAGGCAGGGAATGCTTTGTGGCCAGGAATGACTGGGTGAGCGACTGTGTCCGCAGGCTGGGAGAGTAAACAGAGGACAGGAGTTTGGGGAGCACAGGAAGTCGTGCGTAACCATGGGCCAGTGCCTGTGGGATGAATTGTTAGGAAGCAGGTCACGGGGTGGGTGGAATGGTGGCTGCTGACTCTTAGCCCCACCTCCAGGAGTGGGCTCCCATCCATGCGCGGTCTAAGCCCCTGGTGGGCCCAGCACCTGCCTGGTCCTGCGAATGCTCCCATGGGTGCAGGGAGCAGGGCCAGAGGCCCAGAACATGAACATGCCAAAAGCACAGAGAGAGAGAGAGAGAGAGAGCTGGCACCAAGCTCCAAAGACAGAGAGTCCCGAACGAAGAGAGCGACTTCTCCTTACCGAGAGAGAGCAAACCTTTCCATGCCTTTGCGATTAAAACAGCCTCCCAAAATCCCAGGAGCACAGGAAGCCAATGGGAGTGTCCAACTTTTCTGGTGATGCGTCAGCGTCTGCCATTTTTGCCAGGTGTCCAGGTGTCCCTGACCCTTTCGGCCGCCATCTTTAGTCAGGGCCAAAGCTCCCCAGCCACGCACAGACACACAGGCATCTGTTCATCCAGGGGACCAGGGTGGGGCATCCGCCCCAGAAGCTCAAGCAGTCACAGTGAGAGCTTCCCTCCCCCACGTCACCAGGGGCTCTGCCTGAGCAGGTTTGCAAAGCCAGGCTGTCTTTGTTTGCCCCAGGTGGCAGTCTCCTTCAGCAGCCCCTCCCTTCAGGAAAGCTGGGGCAGCGCTCATCTGCCTTTGTTATGCAATGTTCTTAAGCAACAGGCCTTCTGCTCCATAGGCACCCTTCCTGCCTTGGAGAAGGAATGGTATTTGTAATCTGCTGCCTTGGCACCCTTCCCACCCTCTGCGTCTTTGCAGGATTGCAGGGGGCTTCCCCTGGACCTGGGGTCTCCCATTTTCTATGCACCTCTGGTTTGACTTATTTCATTACACCTAAGAATCCAGGTCAGGTCTGGGTCCTGGAGGCAACCGGCCAGGCCAGGCCAAGCCAGGAGGTGGGCGTCTTGCAAGGCAGAGCCAGAGGGACTGAAGTGCAGCAGAGCTCCCTCCTGAGGAGAAATGTGCAGGCCGACTCCCAGTGACTCACTCACTCACTGTGTAATAGAAATTTAAAATATAGATAGAAATTGAAGCTGGCACTCTGCATCAGCCCCTGATGGCTCCCTGCTGGCTTCCCAGCTCCAGACTATCACCTGTTGACTAGTTAGTTGATTCCCTGTGCCCCGGGCCCTACATGCTCCCCTGCTGTTCGTTTGTCCTGGGCCCCAGACCACTTCCCTTCCTTTCCTGTGTCCTTGGCTTTCACAATTATGTATCTCCTGCTTGTACCACCAGACCTCTCCCCTCCCCACTTTGTTGCAAAATTATTTAACCACCCACCTGACCCCTCCTCAGCGCTCAGAATTTGGAAGCTGTCTCCTCTGGGCCCACGCGCGTAATAAAGGCTTACTCTGTCACCCCAGATCATGTAAGAGTTCGTTTTTCCACAACAACTGGATGCGTCGTCCATGTCCTGACATCCTCTGCTTTTGTGTTTCTTTTGGTTGCAAAGTCGTGTTGATTTTGCAGTTTCTCCTAAACATGGTGTTCTTCATTTGGATGAAAGCACATGTTGTTTTCCTCAGTCCTGGTATGCACATGTTGTATACATTAGCTGTGATAGGCACATATTTATGTCAGTTCTGATAGGCACGTGTTGTTTTGAGCAACCTCGGCAGGTCTGCGTGGTTTACATCACTGTACTGCACGTGCTCTGAGAGGGTGGTGTTACCCTTCAGATAAGCACATGGTCATCTGCCGCTGTACGGGGCTTGCTGAGGGGCTGCATCAGCCCCCACCCCCAAGTCACTGCTCTACTGCTCATGCTCTGAACATGGCTTCAGGTCCTGCTCTCCACAGCCACACTGTAAACAGATAGAGAATTTATGTGCTTATTGGCAAGGCTAAGGAGCGCATGGAGGTACCATCTGAGCGACATGGAGCACGGACTCAGAAACACAGACTTAAAGGGGTGGAGAAAGGCAGCTCTGCACAGAGCACAGCCAGAACCATCATGCAGTTAGGGAAAGGTTGTAATAGAAGTTAAAATGTAATAGAAGTTAAAGCTGGCACTCTGTTCCGGACCTCTGATAACTCCCTGCTGGCCCCCAGGCTCCAGACGACCTGTTAACTAGTTGACTCTCTGTCTCAGACTCAGTTAATCTCTCACTGTCTCTTTGTCCTGGGCCCCTGACAATTCCCGCCCTCTGCTTCTGTGTCCTTGGCTCCTAGTCTCCTGCTCCCTGCTTGTGCCGAGTGACCTCTCCTCTCCCCACTTTGTTACAAAGGTATTTAACCACCCTCCAGACCCCTCCTCAGCGCCCAGAATTTGGAAGCTGTCTCCTCTGGGCCTACACGTGTAATAAAGGCTTACTCCGTCACCCCAAATCGTGTAAGAGTTCGTTTTTCCGCAACAAGGTGGGTTAGGAGTTGGCAGATGGGCAGGAAAAGGGCAACTGGGAGTCACCAAGCAGGACTTAGTGTTCTGTGTAATTTCTGTGCTATTCTTTTTCTCCTGATCACTTTCTTTCTTTTTATTGTTGCAAATTAGGTGTGATGTGGAATTCTCCATTTCAAGATGTGCAGTTCACTGACATTTAGTATATTCACAATGTTGTGCAACCATTACTACTATTTAGTTCTGGAACTTCATCATCTTAAAAGGAAAATCATACCCATTAAGCAAAGAATCCTTTGTCTTTAAAGTCAAGTTAGGGAGCATCAACTCACGCTGGGATAAAAAAAAAACATGTAGCTGTAAAGTAGAAAAGCTTCCTGCTGAAAAAAACCAAGACCATCTCCGTGTTTCCCAGTCATTCGATATCTGCCCTTGTTACAGAATACACCTGAGGGCAGGGAAAGATATACTCTTACCAAATGGACCCCCCTTTCCCAGGGTCCTGCTGTACTAAGTTCAGCAGGAGTTGCCTCCCATTTTCATCTTGGGTGGAAGTCACTTCCATCCCCCTGGCTCAAAGTGTGGCCACAGCTATTTAACATATCTATGAAACCAGTTAAAAGTTATGTTCAATGACCATGCCAGAGGTTAGCTGCAAAACTGTTGCTATGAAGAACAGCTCTCAGTGGTCCTGCTCCTTGTGTTCCACCCCTCAGACTTGTGGAGGTGAGGGCATCCTGTATATTTTTTTCTAATATTTCCTGGAAGCCATGTTACACCTAGACCAAATGTAGGTAATCAAGGAGGTCATTCTCTCTTGTGAGTCCATTAGCATAGAGTGATGGGGGGCATGTATTATTTATTTATTTTTCAGAGAGGGGAAGGGAGAGGGAGAGGAACATCAATGTGTGGTTGCCTCTCACACACCCCCTACTGTGGACCTGGCCTGCAACCCAAGCATGTGCCCTGACCAGGAATTGAACCGGCAAACTTTTGATTCTCAGGCTGGCACCCAACCACTGAGTTGCATCAGCTGGCAAGAATACGCTTTAAAACATGATATAAGACTGTGTTAGGATAATGCACTTTGGTCATTATAACCTTGCCCCCAGCATATATAGAAAACCTGACAAAAGTTGGTGTGTACGAGTGAGATGAGGAAGAATCTCTTATAATTATTGCTTAAAATGAGAGAAAAGATGACACGGACACCCCCTGTGGCGTCATGGATGAGACATGAGACAAATTTACATAGACTACTGAGTCCTGTGGAGGAAAAGGGACAGCACGGCTACTCCCTCAGGGAGTGCCTCAGATCGGCCTGGCCACTCTTAAGGGGAGAGCCCCACGCGCCATTGCCTAGACAAGCTTTTATTGGGTTTAATTTGTGCAGGAATACAGGTACAGCTCAGAAATCATAGTCAAGCAGTAAGGAACAAACAGTAGATAGCTTACAACGAACTATGAAGACCTATTCTGAGTCAGGGTCTGTCAGCTAAAAGGCTACAAAACTTTGGGAAACAAACTCATTTCCTGCTCAGACCTTTATCATTTAATTAAGAGCATTCTTATCAAAGAAGACTTCACAGGATTTTATGTATTCTTTCTTAGGTCTGATCTCTTGGGGAGCCTGCCCTTTCCAGCACAGGGCTGCACTACTCTCGATCATTGTTTCACACTGAAGTCTGGCAGAGGAGGCAAGATAGCCAAGAAATTAGGAGATTTCTCACAGACAGAATGAGGACTCAGGCTTTGTCAAAGCTGAGGGTCAAGGATCCACCACCCCCTTTCTCCATAGGCCCCCAAGTCCTTCCCTGGGGCCTCCATGTGATCATGTCTGTCTTAGGTCGTTCCCCCTTGGGGAATCTTATCTGTCATTGGCTAACTGATCAAGCATTGGGGGGCAGTTATGGATGAAGGAGCAGAAGCGGAGCTCCTGCCAGGGAGATAAACTTTGTCTGCTTAGTGGCTTATGGTTGGAAGGTTGGTCACTCAACCTTAGCCATGGGGGGTTACAGCTTCTGAGACCAGGCAGGGCAGTTCCCAACCAAAAGAAAGTTGTGATGGAATGTTAACACACAGCTTAGTGTTTCCAGACAAAAAGAAATAAATAAAGCACCTAGAGGGATGGGACTTGGCAGACTGGGTGAAAAAGGTTAAGGGACTAAGAAGTACAGATTGGTCATCACAGAATAGTCACAGGGGGTGAGTACAGCATAGAAAAGATAGTCAGTAATGTCATAATAACTATGTACCATGTGCGGTGGGTACCAGGGTTAATGGGGGGGGGGGCTGTGTAAATTACGTGATTATCTAACCACTGTGCTGTGCACCTGAAACTAATACGAAGTAATATTGAATGTAAACTGCAATTAAAAATAAATTTTTTAAAAATCTAAAAACAGAAATCGCCTAAAATTTTGAAGACACTGTGCACAGCCGTACCTAAGGAGGACAACAGAGACCGGCGGCATGAGGAGAGAACTGAGGAGGAGAGAACTGACGAGGAAAGCATCAGCAGGACAGACGGCGTCTGATAGGAAGCTTCGTGTAACGGAAGCTACGACAGAGTCCACAGGAAGGGAAGGTTGCTTCAATGGAGCAGAGCGAGCCTGCCTCCCAAGAAAGAGAAAAAGAAACTGATCATTGATTTTCTTCCCCAAAAGGCAACGCTTCATTCACAGTAACAGTGCAGGGTATTGTCGGCAATAACCCGCCAGATGGTGTGAGTAGAGAGGGAAAATAAGCAAGAGGATATGAGGGGAATACGAATCAGTCACTGCTATTGCAGCGTTGTTTAGAGTTTGATGGGAATGGCAGGCGGCGAGAGGTCTTTCCTATGTGTTTGATATCTTTCTTTGGGGAACCAATT
>PVKM010044316.1:0-12274 GCA_004027735.1 Carollia perspicillata | reverse complement strand
ACCAGCTTATGTGTTCACTGGCACAACCCAGACCTTAGAAACTCAGATAAGTATAAGGCATAAACATGGACCAAAGTCAATACAAAAATTTATTAAAAAATCTGGAGACCAACATTGAAAGTATATACACAACATTTTTGCAAAGACAAGTGAATACAACCAAATATATTGAAATGGTTTCAATTACCAGCATTGAAACAAAATTTGTGCAAAAAAAGCCAAATGCAATTGCACAGATAGTGGCTCTTAGATTTGTGACCTTGATTCTGGATCTCCCATTATCCAAGTGAAAAATAGAAGCTCAGGCATTTGTCTCTGGGTTAGCATGATACATTGGACTTTTTTGTTCTGAGAACAAAATCATCACATTAGAAATGCTCATTTCAGCAAACCTTAAAACTGGTAATTCTCTTAAGAATAAATAGAAATAAATGTTTGAGGATTACATAAGTTACCCTGGCCACAACTGGGACTGTCAGGTTGATTACCTGGATATACTCAGCTTGTGGGATATACTCTGAGCTGAAGCCTGGATTTATGGGCTGGCAACCCACGAAACTTGCTTTGTGGTCCTCGGTTTGTTATGGCAGACTGGTCTCAGCAAACTGCTGTCTTGCTTGATTTCAGGATGTGATTGGCTGCTCATTTCAAAAGTTTTGAGACTATACTGATTGATCTTGGCATTTCCAAGTTTGGATTTAATGTCCAATGGCTTTTCAAAAAAGTTTACTAATGATTGTTCAGTCAAAAGTGAAGCTAAGATATGCTCAAGGGAGACTGTCCAGTCCCCTTCTGCTGCTTTAGGAAATGCCTGGTCATCCTGGGAAGCCATCCCAGGGTCAGTGTCTGCAAATACAGAGTCCTGCTCCAGAGAAGGAGCTGAAGCCTGTGGCTCGTCCCCACTGTCCTGAGAGCAGCTTCCAGAGCTGCTACCTCTGTGCCCCACTTCCCCGATCTGCAGCAGCAGAGTGGTTACTGTGGCGATGGCCTGGTACAAATTGTTTTCTTCTGGATCTTCCCGGAACATACTGTACAAAGTTTTACAGAACTGGATAAATTCTCTCTGAGAAAAAAAGTATATGGTATATAGCAGCATAACCAGGATAGAAGTTTGCTTTAAAAAAAAAAAAAACAACTAGTACTTAGAGAAAACTACATGGTACTTTTGGAAGCAGAATATGAGACAAGGTAGTATCTGCCCTTTGACTCCAGAGAATTTCAGCACACTTAGAAGTATGCTATACTTCTAAGGAGTATGGATGCTTTGTACAGTATTTGTCTATACAAATAACATACCTCCAAGTGTGCTATTGTATTGAGTTGCCCAAAAAGTCCATTTAGTTTTTTCTGTAAAGACACATTTTTCATTTTCACCAATAACTATTGCTATGGATATTTCAAGTATCAGCAATTGTCCACATGGTATAATGCTGATTGTTCTCAATGTCTCAATTTGATCACTGCCCACTTAAACTGCTCTACCCAGCTGTGGAGCATTGTCCAGCAAGAACTCTCCAGCACTAAACTTAAAACCACAAGTTTGATCAGTCACAGCACCTTCTCCATACACTGAACAAATGTTTTATTGCATTTCAGTTACATTTTTACCGTTCTTGAAATAAAGCATAATATGCTGAAAATGTGTATTTCCTTCCATCTGTAACATAAAAATGGCTATACAAGAATTCATCAGTTTCGATGAGTTTTTTTTCTAATGTATGCTGATACAATGCAATCTAGCAAAATTGTTTCAAATGAAGTTAAAGACAACTAAGTTCTACTAGAGCCACCTTACTGAAAAAACAAACTCGCCCATCCCAATGTAAGGATGTGTATACACCCTTTAACCCAGCAAGTCACCTTCAAGCAAGCAGTGCATCCAAAAGCTATGCAGAACTTTGCTTACTGGTATGTTTAAACTAAGGGCTATTACAGGAAAAAGTTGGAAGCAACTTAAATATGACTAAAATAATGGCTCGTTCCTCTGGTGGGACTACCATGCAGCAACTAAAGGTGGTAAAAATGAAGGATAGTGATGACTGATGCTTCTGAAATTACACACTCCTGCCCAAACTGAGACTATGTAATGTGACGACAGATGCTTCATGTGAGACTTAGCTACACAATTCTAGGAATAAGAAGATGGTTGAGAACTGCTAATTTAATAGATATTTAATGATTTGAGAGAAATATCCATGACTTTTGAAGTAAATGACTTCAAGTATTGATGCAGCCCATTTTTGTTTGTAGTAAAAAGTTGATATACTATATATCAGAATGGTAATGCTGATGGCTCTGGCCGATGAGATTTAACTAGCTTTGTTTTTTTTTTTAAATTGAGGTATGACTGACATGCAGTATTGAGATGTAACTAACTTTATAGAGTAGAAGGAAAATGTGAAAGGAACTCCCCAAACAGAGTGGAGAAACACTCGTCAAATATGTCAGGACATAGGAATCCCAAAAGATACTTGAGGTCAGTGCCCATCAGTAAGTGAATGGATCAAAAAACTATGGTACATTTACACAATGGAATTCTATGCAGCAGAAAGAAAGAAGGAGCTCCTACCCTATGCAACAGCATGGATGGAACTGGAAAGCATTATGCTAAGTGAAACAAGCCAGATGTTGAGAGACAAACACCATATGATCTCACCTTTAACAGGAACCTAAACAACAAAACAAACAAGCAAGCAAAATATAACCAAAGACATTGAAATAGAGAACAGGCTGAGAGTGACCAGAGGGGAGGGAATTTCAGGGGAAAAGGGGAAGGGGTCACAGGAACAAATATAAAGGACACATGGACAAAAACTAGGGGGTAGAAATGGGAGGGAGGTGGGGAGCACTGGGGAGGTGGACTGGGATGGCAGTAAAAGACAGAAAACTGTACTTGAATAACAACTAAAATAAAAAATAATAATAAAAAAAACAAGCCTTGAGAAACTATGCTAATGTCCCCTCTTAAAGACTCACAGCACGTATTAGCACCAAAAATACTTAGGTACTGTAATAAAGGACTGTGAAATAACCTACTACCATCACATGGTGCTTGAATGTGGCACAGAAACCTGTTCTGGAGATTACAGGAAGTCTTTTAGGAGACAAGTACTGTCATGTAATCAATGCTTTTAGGCACTGACCAATTTTAAGGGAAGAAAACTGGTATATCCACAGTGCCACCAAATACTATCACTATGGAATAAACCTTCATCACACTCTGGGTAATGAATTTGATAGAAAAATTCTTCCAAGACAGCCTGTTTTGAAAAGCTCTGCATATCTGAATGGATCATATTTTTAAAGATTTCCCCCCCAAAGTTACAAGATCCTTTAATAGTGGCTTTGGAGGTAAAAGGGCCCCAACTGAATTACCACTTACTTCCAAACAAATCATTTGGCAAGACAGTTAATTCTTTACACAGAATAAAGTCCATACCTGGCTCATTTGGGGCAATTCAGTCTCAGTTTCGTTTTTTTCTTTGGCTAGGTCCTTAATCATCTGCTTTAGCTGTTTCTGATAATCAGTTGCATCACCTGAGACAAAGGAAACAATGTATGTGTTAGTCTAAATACAATAAAAGCAAAACAACAAAACAAAACCATAAAAGGGGGTAGTGCAGGGTGGAGGAATTCCAAACTGAGGAACAAAGGTGACATAGGAGGAACAGTGTTTTACAACTGATCACAAATGGAGAGTGGCAGCTGGGTGACATCTCTTGCTACAAGAGGAATAAACATGGTAGGGTTGAGGGGCAGGCGGCAGTACACTACAGCTCAAGGTTTCTGGCCTTTGAAAGCAGTAGGCTTAGTGTTCCTTCTCGGGAGGGAGGGCGTAGGTGAGTCTAAGAAGAGCCGCCAAGTCTTGCTCCTGAAAACAGCAGTGGTGTGCCATATTGAAGGTATCATTGAACAGAGGTACGTGCCATTTGATTTCCCAAAAACCAGGGGTCTTGACGTCGACAACAGAGGATTCTTTAATGGTGACTGGCTGTCTCGATCATCTTCAGTGAGTGCTTAAAAAAAGATTAAGTTGAACAAATTATGTTATCTTGACTAAAACCGAAGCTTTTTAGGTAAGGAAACTAAAGGTTAAGTAAGCCAGCAGCCCCCAACCTGTGGGAAGCAGCCTTTGCAGGGACTGTGAACCCAGGTATACAGAAAGCACTGTCTAGATACACAGGGTAAAGAAAATATCTTGCCAGAGCAGTCCTCTTTTCTGGATGTATGTATATATACTGTTGTAATTAATGATACACCAATTCACAACACCTGGCCTAGAGAAATGTATGAAGTAAAATCCACTTTGTTTAAATGTATGTATGTGTATACTATACCCATAAATTTTACAACTAAACACTATATCTTTGGGTGGGATAATAGGTAATTTGTTCTAAACCTTTCATGTTATTTTTCTATAATAGGCACATTGTGCTATATTACACAGTTTCTAACAAAAATTGGGAAGAGCTTTACTGAATTCAAAGCACTTTATTACAAGTTTTGAAATGCACAAAAATACAATTATATCAGAATCCTAGTATACTGCCGGTGGAAATATAAAACATTACAGCCATTTTGGAAAATAGCCTGGCAGTTCCTCAAAAAAGTTACATTACTATTCTACCCAGAAACTCCACTAGGTATATACAAAAAGAAAAGGAGAACGTGTCAACTCAAAAACTTGTACACAAATGCATGTAGCAGCATTGTTCCTAAGAGCCAAGAAGTTGGAAACAAACCCAGCAGTTCGTCAGTTGGTGAGCAGATAGATTATGGCATGCCCACCAACTGGTGTATCAGATTCAGCCATAAATAGGAATGCAACACTGATACATGCTACAGCATGGATGAACTGTGAAGGCAGCCAAAAACAGCACATATATTGCATGATTCCCTTTATACAAAATAGCCAGACAAGGCAAATCTATGGAACAGAAAGCAGGGAGAAATGGGTAGACGGGGAGGGGGGCAAGGCTAAAAGGTTTGGGCTTTTTTAAGGGGGTAATGAAAAGGTTCTAAAATCATGATGATGGTTGCTTAGCTGAATATACTAGAAGCTTTGGATTGTTTAAGTGAGTTAATTGTGTAGTATGTGAATTGTAGATCAACAACACTTATAAATACAGCCCTGGTCAGTGGGTTGGGCATCATCGCAAAGTCACTGGTTTGATTCCAGGTCAGAGCACATACCTGGGGTGCAGGCCAGATCCCCAGTTGGGGACATGCAAGAGGCAACTGATCAATGTTTCTCTTCCCATCAATGTTTCCCTTTCTTTCTCCCTCCCTTCCCTCTTTCTAAAAATAAATAAAGCTCACAAAAGTAATTACAAACGGGATTACAGACAAAGGATCCTCATTTTAAAAAGGTTGAAACTTACTAGTAAGCTATTCACTGAGAAGTCAAAGGCAAAATTCAGTTGTGATTGAATAAATACCCACAAGATGGCACCAAAGCCTTGGTAAGCTACCCTCTTGGAAGGTAGATTTCAGTTATTTTCCAATCTTTTTTTTCCTACAATAAAGATATTGAGTCAGTCTTTTCCCCAACTTTGCAGAAAACAAATTCTACAAAGTGGCAAGTGTGAGAAGCCACTCAGAAACTGAGTAAGTGGAAAATTACAAACACTGGATGGTACTTGGGGCAGTCATGATGGAAGTGGATTTTCTAGATAAGAGCCACTGAGGTGTCAATAGGACACTGGATCCCTGTCCTCAAACAGCTTGGTGCATCACACAGAAGAAACGTGTCCACAGGTCACTCTAATAGAAGAACCAACATGCGCACATCATGCAAGCATAGAGTGGAACAATTAATTCAAGCAGTGGGTGAGTGTCCAGAAAGGAGGCACATAAAGTATCAACACTGACAAGGGACTGGAAAGGCCAACCAACCACACAAATCAATGCTTTTTAGCCTCTTTCCAGTCCTGGCACACAGAAAACACCATGACTGGGGCTGGACATCAGGGCACACAAGGAGCCTCAGAGTTCACTGAAGAAAACTCATGTGTCTATGATCAGAAACAGGATACAATGCATTCGGGAAAATAGTAAAGACTGAGTTTACATACAGTCTTCAAATGTACTTTTAGCCTTTCGAAATGGGCTATTTGAACTAAATGTAATCTTAGTTTTATGTTCTTATATATATAATATAATTCAAGACTATAAATGAATTAAGAAACGATTAAAGTTTTCATTGTATCTCATTTCAAGGACTGCACAAGTTAAAATCTATGAATAATTTACATCTGGTTATCTGAAATTCCCTTATCTCTTAAGCATACTGCTTTCAGCACAATGTAGCCTTCCAATTCAATTAAGATACTACAATCATCAAAATAATACCATCCCCCATCATCTTTTCTTCTTTCAAAAACAATACAGTGTCCTCCTCCTACCCCTCCACAGTGGTTGGAAAAAGCAATCAAATTATAGGACTTACTTGCATTTGGATTAGGAAGTACAATATAACTCAGTCACTGACATGAAATCAACTAAAGTATCCAACTTGTGTGTTAGCTATCTACTGTTAAAAATCCCTTGAGATATAGTGAGTACTGGATGCTGAGATCATAAATCCAATTTCTTAGTGGCTTCCCGACACCTTGGATAATACCGGGGATCTTCAGCACCTCACTTTTCTTTTAAAAAGTTCAATGCAATCTTTAATTTCACAAAAGGTTTTTAAGGAGGTTTGTATTCTGCAGTTTTCACTTCAAGTGGCATTTTCAAGTCTTGATCCCAATCCAAAGAACAGATCTCTTATCTAGCCTAAGCTGCCCATCACCAAATCAGTGTACCTGGTATCACTTCTGACCTGGCTGGTATCAGTACAGCCTAAGTTGTTAGACCAGAATGGGAACTGTCATTTTTGTATCCTGTGATTTAACCTTGGCAAGTTTCCTCAGTAGGTGATCTGTTTTCAAAATCATTATTTCCTTCAACTGAATTTTCATACTGTTTCCATTTCTCTGAAGGAAGTTTTTACAGATGGAGTCATCATTTAGCTCACCTGTTTCGACCTCACTTCGTGAGCTTTCTTCATGTAATGTCTCTTGGGTCATTCCCAACAACTTGGTCCTTAGAGCAGTGTAGTGATTTTTTAGTTTTATTGGTTACCAGTGGATATTTTGACATATTGGCACATTCGCAAAAGCAGAAGATTATAGTTTTATCTCCAGTATTGTTTCTCAGTATAACCATAAAAGGCCGACCAAAGAAAACCAATACAGTGGGTATAGCCTGAGTGCCAAACTACTCTTAGGCAAACATTAGTCATCACATGCTCCGTATCTTTGGTCCCGTTGATGTTAATTTCAAACACATAATATCCCATTCTGCAACACTGCTAAGGTTTTCACCCACAGTGAACATTCCATGAAATCTATGATTGTGTGTGTGTGTGTGTGTGTGTGTGTGTTGGTCCTCTTGACGAAGCAATGTCAAGCAAAGATCTTGTGTATTTCCAATTGTACTGCATGGGTTTAGAAAGTGGATCCATTCTAAGTAAATGAACTTTCAAAGTACATTCTTTTATCGTTGGCAATGGAATAAAATATATTTTGTCAAGGAACGAAATGGAATGATTGGTACTGAAGTCTTAGCATGCTCAGGACTTTTTAATATTAGTTTTCATACTAATAATATTGAAATGGCTATACACAATTCCTGATTAGGACTTGGAAATAATGACCTCTTCAAAACAAATGTCGCTATCACAAGAAGGTGGAGGCAAGTGGCATTTTTCTCTGCCTAATGGAAACTCCTTTCTTGTCACTACTGAGAATTTGAATGGTTTAAATATTTTTTACTTCAAGTATGTAGTTGGTCATTCTGCACATCAAACACTTTCTCTCTTCCTGACAAATGTAATGTTGAAAAATTTTTGGCTACTATACCTATACTTTTAATCTGATCAATACTTTTTCCATATCAAGTATTTCAAAACAAAGCTTTTCTTCATTAAAATACAGATATTGCAGTATTAGCCTATAATTATGTTTCAGGATCCAAGTAATAACACTGACCAACATTAACGAAGTATAACCTGTTCTTTTCTAACTTGACTTTTTGCTTTGAATCCATACTGTATTGTTTTAGTTTTCAATTCAGTTCATTCACGTTTTCAATATTTTAAGTCTTTTAAAGTAAGTATCTTCAACCAAATTACAAGTTGGAATTACTCATAAGATTTTTCCTTTTAACTCAACTTCTTGACTAAACCCTTCCTCTGGACAACAAATGGACTTGGGCACTCAGGAAGAAATTTCTACTTCTTCACCTAAAGCTGAACATGAAGACGAGCCGCTCGAATTTTATTAGATTCAACATCTGAAAATCCATTTGATGTGGATCCAGACCAGCAGGGAGATGTTTTGGAAAGCTAATCTGCCGGGAGGAACTTGTGACATCAGCTCTGATTTCAGTATACCTTCTTACGGAAAGCCTCCAACACCTCACTACTTCGTGTTTGTTTACCACTGCCAACATATCATTCTCAGTAGCTTGCTTTGATGCTGCTTGATGATGAAGCTAATGTTCTTCCAGGAAACTGTCTTCTGGAAGTCCAATTAGTGTAATTAAACAAAATGATCAATACCTGTACATTTATCAATCTGCTATGAAAACTCCTGACTTAATAATCTTCAGGAACACTGTTCATCCCTATGTCACCTGATATGGTATCAAATCATCTGGAGTATTTCTTTTCTATTTCCTGTGCTAAATAATGTTGCAGTCACCACGGAGCCAACAAAGCGAGCACTTCCAGAACTGTGAGGCCCAGCCCTAGGCCTAGCACTTCCTTGCTTCCTGTGTTGCATCAGATAACTTAAGCAAGCTCACAAAAGTTCTTTGCATCCTCTAGAACCCTCTCTGAATTTCAACCAGTCTGCACAGAATCCAGGTGCTGATGGGCCCTGTCTGGCACCCTGCCTCCCATCAGGCAAATACGGCATTCCTCTTTGGGCACACAAGTTCAAACTTGTAATCCTCAGCATACTTCCTAATTAGTGAGTTAAAACTTTTTTTCCAACTAGCATGTCTATCCCACCTTTAATCAAAAAGTTGTTCATTATTGGTAGAAAGTACCTATTTATTAAAATTAAATCTATTTAAATGAAAATACCTAAATGTATTGTGGATCTTCATGCCCTTGGCAAATTGATGTGTTTAAATACAGGTTTTAAGGTCTACATTAAGACTTTTTTCAAAAACTGCATAAAAATTCAAATGTTAAATATAGGTAAACAAAATAATATATCAAGTCTTAACTTCCATTTAACAACTTAAATTCAGTCATACACTATAAATATTACAATCATATATGTACAGAAAGTTTTTGAAAAATTGATTTCTGAAGCCATAAAGGTCTACAAATAAATGCCTTTAATGAATTAATATAATTAAAATATTTTTTAGAAATAAACTTGTAATTCAGAACCAAATAATTCAACATGAAGTTATATTAATCAAATACCAATTTAAAATGATAATATCAAAAAACAGTAATAAATTTAAAGATATATCAAGAATGGCAACTACCTATACAATCTTTGTAACTTTACTATAAATCTAAAATTATCCCAAAATAAAGTTACTTAAAACTCAAGATAAAATAATTGAAAAAAAGAAAATCAACCATGTTCTATTTAGCAAAATACTAGATATAATAGGTAATGATTATGAAAAGGTGATAATGACAATAAAGGAATAATTATGCATGTCTTCTATGTTAGTAGGAAAACAATTGTCGAAAAATAAGGGCAAATTACAATATATTGGCATCAAAGGCAAAGAACTTCACTGATGCTAAACAATTGGCACTAGAGTAATAATGAGTGCTTGGAACAGTGGAGGAGCAGCTATGCGTGGCTGCTACAGAATGCTCCCTGGAGATAACGTGCATAATGTAATATACACCAACTCAGTAATGGCTGATTCAGAAACTGTACCCAGAAAGCCCACCACTAACAGTCACTTTCATTTTCAACTTTTGTATAGGTGTTCATTGTAAAAGCCACCAGGCTCTCATGGCCCTGGAAACCTAAAGCCCAACAGCCTCCCCAGGCACTGTCAGTGGGAACGTCTATGGTCTATCAGAGGCTGCCCCATCCAGCACCAGAACCATGGCACTGAGGTTCAGAGACCCTCTGGAATTCCTAATCTACCTCTATCAATTTCAAAGGTCCACTGAATAACTTAAGGTATTCCCATAGGTTTCAAAACTGCTTCCTTTGTTCTCAGTTACCACTGATTCAATTTGAAGGAGCAAGGTCTCACATGTTGGAAAAATGAAATGGTCCTTCAAAAACAGTAGAGTAAAACAGCCATCTGTTAAGGCCACCAGGGTCTGGTTTCCCATACATTCTACAGGCCAGTGGTTCATAAGGTGTGGTCCTCAGATCTAGTGAGTTGAGAAACTAGGGTGGGCCCAGTAACCTGTGTTAACAAGTCCTCCAGATGATTACGCTGCACCCGCAAATTTGGCAACCACTGCCATAGGTCATATAATACAGTGCTTAAAATGCTATCAGGAACCCTAAACCAGAAATATCTGTGGTTTCAAGTCTGAAATGTGAAAGGAACTTCAGGACTTCCAGCCAAGATGGAGACATAGGTGGATATACTGTGCCTTCTCACACAACCAAAAGAAGGACAACAACAAATTTAAAAACAAAAAACAACCAGAACTGACAGAAAATCAAACTCTAAGGAAGTCTCACAACCAAGCAGTTAAAGAAGAAACATTCATCCAGAACAGTAGGAGGGGCAGAAAGCTGGCGGCAGGTGGCCAACTGGATGAGGCAGTAGCTGGCAGAGTGGGTGGTCCCATATTTGCATGTGGATAAACCAGAAGGAACAACTGGGGAGCAAGACAGACCATGCTAGCCTGGGTTCTAGTGCAGGGAAATAGAGCCTCAAAGACTATTACTGAAAAAACCTATGGGGGTTGAGGAGGTAGCCTCACAGGAGAGTTTGTTGGAGATACCCACAGGGTCCTAGAACATACACAAAACCACCCACCTGGGAATCAGCACCAGGAGGGCCCAATTTCATCGTGAGTAGCAGTGGAAGTGACTGAAAGCTGGCAGAGAGCTGAGCAAGAGGCATTGTTCCCTCTCAGACCCCTCTCCTGCATGCAGCATCACAATGCAGCACTGTAAGTTGCCCCATCCTGGCGAATACCTAAGGCTCTGCACCTTACTACATAACAAGTGAGCTGAGACCAAAAGAAAAAAAAGGCCCAAATGAAAGAACAGATCAAAGCTCCAGAAAAAAATATGACTAAGCAATGAAGAGATAGCCAACCTATCAAATGCAGACTTCAAAACACTAGTAATGAGGATGCTCACAGAAATGGTTGAGTATGGTTGCAAAATAGAGAAAAAGGTAAAGGCTATGAAAAGTGAAATAAAGGGAACCAACAGTGAAGGGAAGGAAACCAGAATTCAAATCAACAGTTTGGAGCAGAAGGAAGAAATGAACATTCAACCAGAACAAAATGAAGCAACAAGAATTCAAAAAATAAAGAGAGGCTCAGGAACCTCCAGGAAAACTTTAAATTTTCCAACGTCCAAATCATAGGGGTGCCAGAAGGAGAAGAGGAAGACCAAGAAATCGAAATCTTATTAGGAAAGGGCAACTTTCCTAACCTGGCAAAGGAAATAGGCTTCCAGGAAGTCCAGGAAGCTCAGGAAGTCCCAAACAAGTTGGACCTAGGAAGCACACACCAAGGCACATCACCATTAAGTTACCCAAGATTAAAGATCAGGAGAGGACCTTAAAAGCAGCAAGAGAAAAGGAGACAGTTATCTACAAAGTACTTCCCATAAGACTCAGTTGATTTCTCAAAAGAAATCTTACAGGCCAGAAGGGGCTGAAAAGAAGTTTTCAAAGTAGTGAAAGGCAAGGACCTACATCCAAGATGACTCTATCCAGCAAAGCTGTCATTTAGAATGGGAGGGCAGACAAAGTGCTTCCCAGATGAGGTAAAGCTAAAGGAGTTCATCATCACCAAGCCCTTATTGTATGAAATGCTAAAGGGACTTATCTAAGAAAAAGAAGAAGATAAAAAATATGAACAGTAAAATGACAACAAACTCACAACTATCAACAACGGAATCTAAAAAAACCAAAACCAAAAACCAATTAAGCAAACAACTAGAACAGGAACAGAATCACAGAAATGGAGATCACATGGAGAGTTATCAGCAGGGAAGAGGAGGAGGAGTGGGGGAAAAGGTACAGGAAATAAGTAGCATAAATG
>PVKM010044315.1:0-12271 GCA_004027735.1 Carollia perspicillata | reverse complement strand
TTATGTTTACTCATAAATGTGGTAGATATCTGAGAGCATACAGGACAACTATGTCAATGTTGGTTTTAAGGAGCTTATTTTATTTAGTCTTGTTGAGATAAATGTTACATTTATGTAAATGGACTGGCCATTTTGTACAAAATACACACTGTTCCATTCCAGCACATGAGTCAAGTTCCCAGGAGGAGATGCCATGACAGAGGGGACTGCAATTTGATCAGGTTCTGACACTGTCTTAGTTTAAGTTATCTCTTTGTATTGCTTCTGCTACTTTGTTATGTGGCATGGCCCCACTCTCTGCAGGCCAACAACACAATAAAAATCTCTTCTCATATTTACTTTAGCACAGTAGTGACAGCTAGGGTTTCATTCTCAAAAATGCATTAGTAAATAGTAGGTAAAATGAAATGTTAAGAAATACCGACAACAAATCCCAACGTTTTGCTGCATGACTTGGCCATGGTGGTGGTATGTGAGGTAGAGGAGCGGGCAGAGGGATCTTGCAGAATAGGAACCTGTTGTGGTGGCTCCCAGGCACAAGCAGCACACTGTAGTGTGAGGCTACTTCTTTCCTTTGCTCTAATGGGCTCCAGCAGGAAGGTAAAGTTTTCTGATTCTAAGATACTAGCAAAAGGGAAAAAAAACCATAATCCAAGGTAAAATCTTTCACATCCTGGAACAAAAGTACCCCGAGAACCTTCTTTGGGCTAGAACATGGATGCAGCCACCTTTACTAGTCTCCTTCCCCCTCACTCCCCACCCACTTTTTGTCCATGTAGTCACTGGAGGTCATCTTGTTTTCCAGTGTTCCAGAGCCCATACACATGAACAACATTCTCCAATGAAGAACCGGCAACTGATAAAGTCAAGCCAATGATTATTTTACACCTCCCCAACATGTCCCAAACACAAAGGGCAAGTCCCTTCAAATTTCTCTTCAGAAACTCTTGCTTGCTTGACAACTAATTTATAGGCGCTGAGCACTAAACAACACTTGATTATTTCCTGGGTTAGGTTCCCAATCCAGTCTTTCCAAAAAAGCTTTAAAAAGTGTGTGCGGAGGTTGGTGTGGATGGGTCTTGAATTAACTGCAAAATTGTGCAAATACAGTGTTAGTATGTAGTTACTGAAATTTGTACATGCAGATAATGAGGCTGAAATTTGTGAGAGGCAGTCTAGCCTTCACTGACATCCCTCTTAGAGTCATTCACAAGCTCAGTAGCTACTAAACTAAATCATTTTCTCTGCTGGCTACATGCACGATTGCTGCCTCCATTGTCATCTGAAGATAACTTTGCCACAGTGTGTTCTTTTTTTAAGGACTTAATGTCCAGACTATAGTATTGCAATATCTAAGCTCACACTGAGAATTTCAGAGTGAAGGTGAGAGGGACAACTGTCTCGTTCAAAGAGCATTTTTCCCATGACAGGAGCCAGGAATCTGTGTTTCTGCTTTCTCCTCACTCCCACAACGCCAACTACCTTTTGGTGGTTGACCCTTTCTTGGCTCTTTGAGCGCACGTTTCTAGCTGCTCGGTCATTTTGTAAGGATCTCCTGAATGCTTGTTGTTTGCACGGACTTTGAGCTGCATGCCACCTTCTGCTGTTGGGTGTTTGCCTACTTGAGTTTGGACTCAGCGGGTGCCTTTCTTTTTCACATGGAGACTGATTTCTGATCTTGAAGCCCTAATCCTTGGTCTACAGAATTTAGAGAGGAAGTTGCTTTTTAAGTGAGGAAAGGTCATAATTGTCACTTTGTAGTTATTGTATCCTCTCCAAGAATATTCTTACGAAATCCAGTCTCTCCCTGTGGTTGTATCTGCCTCGCTTCAGTTTTCTCTATACTGCTTCATCATGTGAATTTCAGTCTTCATACACCTGTTTCAAACATCTTGAACTGAGGTGTGCTTGACTGGGTATCAGAAGACCGATTAACGTTCAGAACTGTTTCCTGATTGGGTCATTATTGGTAAACTGGAAGAACGATTAAGGAAGTTCTTTGAAACTGGAAACGAAGTATTATGTGGTTGGTGTCCATGACAACCAAGCCCCCATGTGTGAAAAAGCTGTTAAGGACTGTTTCTAAATTAGGTTTGGTGAAGTTGGAAGAGAATATGGACTGGAGGAAAAAGCTCTGGATTTCATACAGACTTAGGTTCTCACCCCACAACTTTGCTTACACCTAGGTAACTTTAGACAAATGTCACCTAATATCTCTGAATATCAGTTTGTTCCAGACTCCTTATTGTTGGTTAAAGAATCAAGTCACACAATGTACAGTAAGGGTGTAGCATAATTCTCAGACCAAAATAAGTCCTTAATAATTGTTACCAACCCATATCCTCTCGTCAGACCCTCCATTCTTTATATGGCCATTGCTCTGCACAGAAATTCGATCACGTCAATTTCTTTCTTATATCTTTCAGTATCTTAGAATAAAGTAAAAACTCTTAGAATGAAGGTAAAATTCCTACACATGGCCACAATGTCTGATTTTACATGTTAAGGTACCTGGAATATAATGATGTGCATGTTTGGGAAGGCATTCCCTCCTACCTACCACCACCCTTTAGTTCTCCAGAAAACCCTCTTTGCCTTTAAGTTTTTCCATCTGGAAGGTAAAATAAGGTAACATAAGAACTGGGCAAAGTCTTGAGCAGATGGTCAGTTTTTCCACTGGGTGGATAGAGAGTGATAAACTATCAAAGGGACAGGCTAGCATAGTTTCTCTGAGTGTACAATACATTGCTTAATGGGGTAGAAACCGGACCATCTATGAACTCAGTTCCCATGGAACTCCTGAGGGCAGGCAGTAGACCTACTGACTTAGGTGCATTTGTAGATCTCAGGAGAATGACTTTTCCCAAATCTATATGTTGCTCTATTTCTCATTCCTTTGTTATTCATACACTCTCTCATCACATCTCCTTCATCATCTCTACTTCTCCACATTGGGATTTATTTCCAGACTATTGTTAAAAAACTATCTCTAAATCCCAATCCCTTGCCTGAGGCCAAAAAACTTAGAGATTGAAGGCACAAAGGGGAAGGGAATATTAGAAATAAAAGTACATTGGTTACTAGTGCAAAGATAGTATCTCATTATGTAAGTATAATTCCATCACACTGAAATATTCTAGGACCTATCACCATGTGAACCATATTTATATGAGTAAATGTATTCATAATTTCAATCAAAGTTATTAGGAATGTATTACCTGCTTCTGTATGTCTGGCACCAGGTTAGATTGTTTCCCAGTGTCCCTTTGTCATGACTACTAAGTAGATGAACTGAGGACTCTTCCAGCTCTGAGCTGGGCGGGTAAGGATCCAGAGCAACCTGGGCAATGAAAAACCTTTAGGGATGTGAGTCCTTTTCAGGCTTCCTGCCTGTCTTGTTTTCCTGCTGTTGAGCTTTTCCTTTTCTTTGTAACCACTAGTAGCCTTTTCATTCTAGAGAACAAGAATTTCTCTTCTCCCCTGTGGACTGTGACAAAACAGTCTCTGCAATTTTAGTATTTATAGCTTGTTTTTGAAATTAATATTGAGTTGGCCAAAAAGTCTATTTAGTTTTTTCTGTAAAATAAAAGACATTTTTTATTTTCACCAATAACTTTTTTAAAAGATTTTTATCTATTTATTTAGAGAGAGGGGAAGGGAGGAAGAAAGACAGGGAGAGAAAGAAACAATGTGTGGTTGCCTTTCACATGCCCCCACTGGGGACCTGGCCTACAACCCAGACATGTGCCCCAACTGGGAATTGAACTGGTGACACTTTGGTTCGCACCACAAGCTCAATCCACTGAGCTACACCAGCCAGGGCCCAATAACATTATTGATTTGGATGTTTTGAGTATGTTGGCTACCTCTTGTGTGATATAATGTTGACTGTTCTTATTTAGTGTCTCAATTTGATTGCTATTAACTTCGACTGCTCTACCCAACCATGGAGCATCATCCAGCAAGAAATCTCCAGCACAAAACTTTAGAAAATACTTTTGACACGTTCAATCCATCACCACACCTTCTTCATACACTGCATGAATCTATTTTTGCATTTCAGTTGTGTTTTTACTTTTCTTGAAATAATAAAGCTTAATATGCCAAAAGTGTGGTGTATTGTCTTCCATCTTCAATGTTAAAATGGCTATACAAAGATTTGCCAATTTTGTTAAGTTTTTTAAAAATTTACATTAACATGACAGCTGTCACAATACAACCTAACAAAACTGTTTCAAATGAAGGTAAAGACAATTAAGCACTACTGGAGCCATCTTTGGAGAAAAACGAAATGAACTTTTTGGCCAACCCAATAGATAGGGTTCTTGTTGTTCTTTTTGTTTGTTTATTTTTAGCAAAAGTGGGAAACAAACAAGAAAAAAACAGCATTTTCAGGTATAGTTCTGGCCCTCTTACTGTTTTGTCTCAGGGAAGAACCTGTGCTGTAGTCCTAAGTCAGTCAGACCTACCTCTGAAATTAGACCTTTGGGTTGGGAATTATATCCTGTTCTCTCGCTCACACCAGGATTTAGGCACATAACAGGCTGAGTGAAGACTCACCTTCGTTTAGGAGAGAATATAGAATCAATTTTTACAAGGAAGGCCATCCTAGAAAGTCTGTCCACACAATGTAGTGTGAAGATGAGAAACTTCTGGGAGAGGTGCTAGAATGAAAGGGGAGATAGGACAGGGCCTGTGAGGAGGGGAGTGACATCCTGTCTTCCCTTTATCTCGGCAAGCCTTCCCTAGTTCTGTAAACCCATCCTGGTTTATTTTTGTGCTGGTGTATAAAACAGAAATAAGTGGTAGAAATGATTAAAAAGGAAAGTATGGGAATTCAATGGATAGAATGGAAAATTCAGTCAGCCATTTGGCTAGACAGCTAATTAACCTAAACTGTTGTGTCCAAGTCAGTTCTATACATACTAGAAACTACCTAACTGAAAACTTGAATAACATCACTTTCTTGGATTAGGCACCTGACTTAACTTGTAAGCTTCCCAAAGAACATCTCCCTGATTGTTGTGGTTGAAATATTTGCTTTTTCCAGCATTTGTCACAAATGTTCATATTGATTATATTGACCACCTTAGTCTTTGTATGCTCAATGCAGTTTTAGTTCTACAATGTCATATCTTGGGAATTCATGAAGGTGAAGGTGTCAGAGAGCATTCGGAGAATAAACAAGATGGGTGTTTTCATTTGGCGAATAAACTATGGGTGTTAAGATAACAGAGAGTTAGAAAGATGTCCACATCTGAACAGTAGGAATAATAAGAGCCCTCATTTATTATATCCTGTGTCAGGCATGGTGCTTTTCAGTTCATATGCAATAATTCATTTTATGCTCAAGACAATTCTGTAGTATACCATTATGACACTAATGACTCCTAGTTGGAATGGACTCTCCTGTGGGATAAAGGTGGAGACAGGGCCTAACACCTAATGAAGAGATCTCTGGTGAAGAAGACACTGATTAATTAACAAGGACCAAGCAAGACTAAATCTGTTATTAGAACATTAGTATATAATTGCAGGGGGGAAGCCAGCAAGTAAAGAATAGACTACTGAAGAAATCGGTGCCAAAGACTAACAAAACATAAGTTTCGTCTACAGCCATACCACCCTGAATATACCCAATCTCTTCTAATAAAACATGTTTCCAGGGAAAATTCATGGTTCTTGTACAATAGTGGGTCAACTTCCTGTTGCGTATATAGGGAGATACTTAGCAATGATGGCATTTTTGTAGTGTTTTATTCCAGTCTCTGGACCCCACCCTTTAGAACTCATTAGGTGAAGCACCCATGCAGATACTGGTATATGTCACTTTCTAAATCTCATAAAATCATAATATTAATAGTGACCCAAATTGCATTGTACACTGAACTATGAGAGTTGAGAACTTCCATTTTTAAACAACCCTCATTATCAGCAAAGGATCAAAATGCCTGAAAGTTCTATGAATATATTATAAAATGTTTGAACCTGTCTGTGTGTGTACTGATTATATGCACATATCGATATATGCACTGTGTGTGCCACAGTCCTTGTGGGCCATGATATGAAGGTAGTGGTTAGGCAGAAGTACAGTTGAAATTCTCTTGGGCCATAAATATACTGACAGTTGCTAATGAAAGACTAATTGATGCTAACAGGAATTAGGTGATTTTAATAGTGTAATTTGTTCAGTATCAATATGGCAATTCAAAAAAAGAAGAAGAAAAGAGGCTTACATCTCTAAATTCTGTATTAAGAGATCCAAGGTTAAGGTAAGGTTGGAGCATAGTTTGTTTATTAATATTGTTAAAATTACTGAGTTAATTAAAATTCAATTATAGTGGAAACGTCTCGATAGACTCAGGACAGTCATTTTAATGAATTCCATTAAATGTAGCAATAATACTTCAGCCATTTTGAAACCAGCTCAATAATTTTTGTAAGAAATCTATTGTGCACATTTCTCTTATGTCCCCATTGGTAAACTGTAGTAGCAGGATATTTAGGCAGTGCACTCTGGAAATAGTGTGGCCCTAACTGCTCTGCAGGGGATTACGTAATGAACTGATGCCAAGTGAGCTATTGAAGAGAGTAGTTACAATCACCCTATGTAATCCCTCCCTACACAACTCTTGCACCTTCAAAGAAAAATGCCTACACTAAAGTAGAGCAGACGGTCAGGCAAAGCTCCCTGTATTTTCCCCACTACTAGGAACCCTTTTTAATGTCAACATATTTAAAAGTCTCCTCACATATCAATATTTGTATTTTTAGTATCCTGTTGATTAATCAAAGGCATGATGACACAAAAGCTCTATGAATTCAGTAATAACTTTTATTTTATATGTCACAACTTCTACATGCATAGGGGTAAGTGGATTTTTGTTTGAGCCTAGGATGTTTTAGTTGTCAGACAAAGCTGTTGTATTTTTGTCCCTTTTCCTTTCTTCCCAGCATAGGGCCATTGATACTGGAAATCTGGAGTGGGAAAAGATAGATCCTCGTGTTGCTGCAACTACCCCTTGGGATGTTCACCTGAGCGGAAAGTTGGGGAAAAGGAAAGGGGATCACTGTGGTATAGATATTAACACTTTTAGTACCTACTTGCTCTTTCCATGAGAAATTTTATAACATCACAAGTTTCTATTTTATATATTTGTATTTGTAATTAGAACAAAATAGAGTTAAAAGAAGAATAAATCTGGATATTTAGTTTCTGCCTTAATTCCGTGAATATTGAGACTTAATGCAAATAATAAGTTGTTCATATAGTAAACTAATTTTGACTTTATTGGGCTCAGGAATGACCAATGATGTTAGTAAACATCATTCAATGTAGATAATTTATTAATCTCTTTATTGCACCCTTCTAAGTTACAGACTTATACATATATATGTATATATATAAAGTTTATATATATAAAGTTTAAAGCTTCATGACTGCTTAAAAGACACACAGAACTCTGATAAACATCCATAGGTTGATTTATTAAAGGCCATTAATAGCCTAATAAAGAGTTATTATTTAAATCTGTCATAGTGTCCTAAGTTTTAATAAAACTGTGTGTTCATGGTCTAGTAGTTTACATTTGAAAGTGATATTATCCACCCCAAAAAGGGCTGTGTTTATGGAGGATCTGCAGCTGTTAAATAAAAATGCAACCACAAAGTTACCAATCTTACCTTGGTAAAATGGAAATGTGAATTTTTTTACTGTTAATGGATTTATCCATATACAGTCATGTGATGCTTAATGACAGATATGCATTCTGAGAAATGCATCATTAGGTGACTTCATTATTATATGAGCATTATAGAACAGTCATATACAAACCTAGATGGTGTAGCCTACTATACACCCAGGCTATATAGTATACATAGCATATTGTTTCTAGGCTACTAACCTGTACAGCTTACTAAATATTGTAGGCAATTATAACATAATGGTAAGTAGTTGTGTATCAAAACATATCTAAACATAGCAAAGGTACAGTAAAATACAGTATAAAAGATAAAAAGTGATATACTTATTCAGGGATTTTATAATAAACGAAGCTTGCAAGACTGGAAGTTGTTTGGGGTAAGTCAATGAGTGAGTGATGAATGAATGTGAGGGCCTAGGACATTAGTGTACACTAGTGTACACTTTATAAACACTGCACACTTAAGCTATACTATATCTATATAAATATTTTTCTTCAATAACATATTACCCTTAGCCTACTGTAACTTTTTTACTTTACCCACTTTAATTTTTTTAACTTTTCAACTCTTCTGTAATAACATTAGGCTTAAAACACAAACACATTTTACAGCTCCACAAAAATATTTTCTTTACATCTTTATTCTATAAGCTTTTTTCTATCTTAAAAATATTTTTACTTAATTTTTTAAAAATATGATTATTGTTTTAAAGAGAAAAGAAGGGGGAGAGAGAGAGCGAAAGAAACATCAATATGACAAAGGAACATCGATTGGTTGGCCTCCCCTACATGTTCTGAGTGGGGATTGAATGTGCAACCTAGGTATGTGCCCTGACTGGGACGGGATGATGCTCCAACCAACTAAGTCACACCAGCCAAGGCTATTTTTTACTTTCTAATTTTTTTTAATCAAGACACAAACTCACACACATTAGCCTGGACTTCACAGTATCAGGATCTTCAGAATCACTGCCTTGCACTTCCACATCTTGTCCTACTGAAAAGTCTTCAGGAACTTTCATCTCCTACCATAACAGTTTGTTTTGAAATCCTCCCCAGAGACCTGCCTAAGTCTTTTCTTGAGGAAATGTCATTCTTTTCAGTATATGTCCACGGTAATTTGCTTGGCATTTTTTATTTCTGTTTTTCCGATCACAGATTTGCTTGTAAGTAGATAATGCACCATGAACATTTCTCTCTGTTAATGAAAACCTGTCAGCATTGGGATCCATGTTTCCAAACTTTTAAGGAGCTTGTTGAGGTCTGTATACAAAAGCTTCTGCCAGCTAAGCCTTTTACGGTGAGTTTCCTTCAGGGGCTCTTATGCTTCTCTTGCTGTGTCTTGTTCTCTTGCCTCATCTTTAGCTATGAGTTCCTGTTTCAGTTTCAACAACTGCTCATTTGTCAGTTTCTCAGGAAGCACCTCTAGGAGCTCCTGAATGTCATCCTCATCCCTGCCCCCAGGTTAAAGTTGATTACCATTTCAACCATGGCCTTGTTGATTTTTGCAACTTCCTTATTTTGGGCAAATCCTTTGAAATCAATTGACCAACCTCTTCCAGATGCCATCCATACACTCCTTGGCAACATGACCCCAAGACCAAGTAAGGTTTTTGATGCAGTCATAGATGATGTAATTCTTCTGAAATTCCAGTATCTTCCTCAGTTGTAGCAATGGCCCGGGTAAAGGTCCTCCTCAGGTACTAGGCCATTTAAAGCTGCTGTAACTCCTGACCCATTGGATGCATCAAAGAGGTGGTGTTTGGAGGTAGAAACAGCACTTTGATATTGGGATAAAGATCACCAATAAAAGGAGAATGTCCAGAAGCATTATCAACAGTAAGGAAAATCTTGAAAAATATGTTATTCTCCAAACAATACTTTTCCATTTTGCTGGCTTAGCGGTTCAGGAGGGCATTTTGGAAGAGGAGCTGGGTCCTCCATGACTTCTTATTGCTTCTGTAGGACACTAGCAGTGTGTGCTTACTGAAATGCTCGAAGGCCCTGGGGTTCTCACTGTGCCAGATCACAGGGCTTTCAGTTTGTAGCATACAACACTGTCCCCAAGGAAGACTGCTATCCTGTTCGTAAACACCTTGAAATCTGGCATTGATTTCATGTCCGTATGGGTGAAAGCCTTTTCAGGCATTTGTTTTCAGAATAGAAAGGTTGCATTCTTATTGAATATTTGCTTTAGAAGGTAATTCTCCTCCATAATCAGCTTATCTAGAGTTTCCAAAGACTCTTCAGCTGCCTTCAGATCAGCACTTTTAAATTCATCATTCGCTCACATTATGTGATGGATAACAATTTCTGAATCATTTAAACCACCTGGAGCTAGCAGTAAATTGATCATTATAGTCAAATTCAGTCTATTCCTTCAACATCATAAACTTTTTTTGGCCACGATCGTCATGGTGCTGAGAGGGACACACTGCTGTGTCTGGTCTTCAACTCAGGTCATTAGAAGTTTCTACACATCTGCTATAGGTCCTCCTTGAATTCTGCTAATCTCATTGACTTCATTGAAGCAGATCCTTTAACATCTTCCATCACTTTGTTCCTGTTCTTCAAGATCATAGCTCAGATAGTATGGGACATGCCCAACCGGCAGCAATAACAATCACTGATTTTCCTCCTTCATAGTCCTTAATCATTGTTAATTTTGTTTCTAAGTCAGTCATTCAACATGGCCTTTTACTGGCAACAGTAGCAGTGAATTGTGTACACTTAGTATCCATAATGAACAAAACAATGTAAGTTTAAATCAAGCACAAGAGAAAATGATGCAATTGAGAGATACAGTAAATATGAGATGTATGAGGCTGCTGCTGGTATAATATGGCATACCATTCACTGCAAATCTTTATTTTTAATAAGTAAAAAGAGTACATTCTAGAATAATGATAAAAAGTATAGCATACTAAATACATAAACCAGTAACACAGCTGTTTATTATCATTCAGTACTATGTATCATACATAATTTTATGTTCTATATACACATATACATGTATAGCATGCTTGTTTATATGAGCATCACCCTAAACATGTGAGTAACCCATCATGGTATGATGTTAGGACAGCTACTACGGCACTAGGTGATAGGAATTTTTCAGCTCCATTATAATCTTATGGGGCCAATGTCATGAATGCTGTATCAGTCTGTCGTTGGCTGAAACTGATGTGGCACATAAGTGTATATTGTAAAAAATTATATATTTCAGAAAATAATCATTAATTACAAACTTAACATGGGTATTACATGAGTCATATTAAGAGTATTGAATTTTGGGCCTGTTGCATTTTATGTTTAGAAATCATTTTGTTTGCAAGATAACCTCTGCATATGATTAGCTTTTAAAAATTTTTATGTGATCAAGGCTAAACTTAGACAAGCACTTTAGTTCTAAAGTTGGCATTTTTAATTAATAACATTAAAGGACAACTTTGCTACAACTTTTTCTTTTCATTGAAATATTAACATAAATCCTTAGTCTCAAAAATTCTAAATTAATACAATCTTTGTGTTCAAAGTTTATTATTTTAAGTAACCATTTGATTCTATTTTTTAATCCAGTAGGGCACAACGTGAGGAATTGAGTCATTCTGCACATGGCAAGTCGCTTAATCTCAAATATTTGTTTTATAATGTCAATTTTATAAAAAGGCCTAATAAAATTCATATTTTACAGTAATTCTCCAAAAGAAAAAGAGAAGTGGGAGGGTGGTAATTTTGAATCACTTTCACATCTACAGATTACATTGCTCTAAATTTTGTTAAGTTTTGATTTAAATAAGTATAGGAAACCTCGACCCAAATATACATGGTTTTAGAATTTCATAAGCAATTAAAGCTAGAGGTTAAAATAAAAGAGTTTTTGTTGTAGGCTTTCTTAGTGTAGTGTTCAATCCAGAGAATATTTTAATGCTTGTAAACTGATTTTTAATATTTGATGCTATCACTACATTTTGATCATGTATTTAAAAACAGTGAGTGTATTTTTTATTATTTTACAATTCAAAACCAGAGATTTTATGCAATGTATGCTAAGAAAAATCCACCTAGTAAGTACCTGAAAAGTCTTTAAATTAAATATACTCATTGTCTTCTGGTCTATAGAGCAATGTGTTGAGAATTTAAAGAACTAATGAGCCAAAATATAAAGTATGTCAAGGTGTCTTTGCATAGTGGTTGAAGTCCAGGTTCGCGTCTGTATAAAATAACAATATAACATTACCACATGAAGAACCACTCTTCTGTTTGCCTATGAAAATGATGCCAGCAGGAAATTTCAGAGACTGGATATAAGCCAACAACAAATGCCTGTATCGTAGCATAATTTTTGCATTACCTTAGATGAAAAAGGGGAAATTTATTCTTATCAACCAAAGGTTGTTGCCACCACTGAACACCAACAGGAGTGCCCAGTTTGGGGTACTGCGAAGGGGAAGACTTGATTCAGTGAAAACCAATTCAGTTGTGAACCAACTGGGCTGTGGAAAAACTCAGTTGAAACAGCCTGAAAGAGGCAGCTCAGGTGAAGAAGCCCAAGCAAAGTGAATCTG
>PVKM010044314.1:0-12281 GCA_004027735.1 Carollia perspicillata | reverse complement strand
TTGAGCATCTTTTCTTGTCTATGGGCCATCTGTATTTCTTCCTTTTAAATGTGTCTGTTCAGGTCCTTTGTCTGTTTTTAAATTGGACTGTTTGTCTTCCTGGTGTTGACCCATATGAGTTCTTTATATACTTTGGAGATTAAACCCTTGACCGATGTATTGTGAGCAAATATGTTCTCCCATATATTCAGTTCCCTTTTCATTATGATGATAGTTTCTTTAGCCATGAAGAAGCTTTTCAATTTAATGCAGTACCATTTGTTTATTTTTTCCTTTATTTTCCTTGCCCTAGGAGAAATACCAGCAAAAATATTGCTACATGGGATATCTGAATATTTACTACCTGTTTTCCTCTAAGACTTTTATGGTGGCATGGCTTATATTTGTCTCTTATCCATTTTGAGTTTATTTTGGTGTATGGTGGAAGCTGGTGGTCTAGTTTCTTTTTCTTTCTTTTCTTTCTTTTTTTTTTTTTTTTTTGCGTGTACCAGTACAGTTCTCCCAACACCATTTATAGAAGAGGTTATTTTTACTGCATTGTATGTTCATGCCCCCTTTGTCAAATATTAACGGACCATAGACACATGAGTCTATTTCTGGGCTCTCTATTCTTTTCCATTGATCTATGTGTTTGTTCTTATGTCAATACCAGACTGTGTTGATTACAGAGGCCTTGAAGTGTACTTTGATATCAGGTATTACAATTCCTCCTACTGTGTTTTTCTTTCTCAAGATTGCTGAGGCTACCAGAGTCTTTTTTGGAGCCATATACATTTTTGAAGTATTTATTCTATATCTTTGAAATATGGCATTGGTATTTTAATAGGATTTGTGATAAATCTATAGATTACTTTGGGTAGTATAGACATTTTAATGATATTGATTCTTCCAGTGGGAGCAAATGGTATATGCTTCCATTTATTTGTATCTTCCTTGATTTCTTTCTTCAGTGTTCAATAGTTTTCCTAGTACAGGTCTTTTGCCTCTTTGGTTTAACTTATTCCTAGGTACATTATTTTGCTTGTTGCTATAGTAAATGGGATTCTTTTTCCTAGTTTCTCTTTCTGATACTTCATTGTTTTTGTACAAAATGCCATCAATTTCTGAATATCAACTTTGTATCCCACTCTTTGGCCAAATTCACGTATTAGGTTCAGTAGTTTTTTGGTGGTAACTATATGGTTTTCTATGTATAGTATCGTATCATCTGTGAATAGTGACAGTTCTATTTCCTCCTTTACAATTTGGGTACCTTTTCTTTCTTTTTTTGTCTGATCACTGTGCCTGGAACTTCCAGTACCATGTTGAATATGACTGGTGAAAGTAGACATACTTGACTTGTTCCTATCATAAGGGGAAAACTTTTAGTTTTTGCTTGTTGAGCATAATGTTAGCTGTAGTTTTCTCATATATAGCCTTTATTATGTTGAGGTATGATCCTCTACTTTCACTTAGCTGAGTGTTTTTATCATAAATGGGTGGTGAATTTTATCAAATGCTTTTTCTGCATCTATTGATACAATCGTGTGATTTTTGTCCTTGATTTTGTTTATGTGGTGTATTACAGTTAATTTTTAATTTTTTTAAATTTTAGACAGAAGGGAAAGGAGGGAGAAGGAGAGGGAGAAAAACATCAATGTGTGGTTGCCTTTCCCACACCCTGCACCAGGGATCTGGCCTGCAACCCATGCATGTGCCCTGACTGGGAATCAAACCAGCGCCTTGTTGGTTCACAGGCAGGTGCTCAATCCACTGAGCTACACCAGCCAGGTGTATTACAGTTATTGATTGTTGATTATTGTACCATCCTTGGATCCCTGGGATGAACCCCACTTGCTTGCATTGCATGATCTTCTTAATGTATTTCTGAATCTTGATTGCCAATATTTTGTTGAGGATTTCAGCATCTATGTTCATCAGATATATTTGCCTGTAGTTTTCTTTCCTTGTGTCTTTACCTGGTTTTGGAATTAGTATGATACTGCCCTGTGAAAAGAGTTTGGGGGTCTTCCCTCTTCTTGAATTTTTTGATAGATTGAGAAGGACAGGAGTTAGTTATTTAAATGTTTGGTAAGATTTACCCATGAAGCCATCTGGTCCAGGGGTTTTGTGTGATGAGGGTTTTTTGATTACTGCTTCAATTTTACTAGCTGTTATTGGTCTATTCAAGCTTTCTGCTTTTTCTTGATTCAGTTTTGAAGTATGTATTTTTCTAGAAATTTGTTCATTTCACCCAGGTTGTCCAGTTTCTTGGCATATAGCTGTCCACAGTAATTTCTTACAATCCTTTGTATTTCTGTGGTATCAATTGTAACGTCTCCTTTTTCATTTCTGATTTTATTTATTTGGGTCCTCTCTCTTTTTTTCTTGGCGAGTCTGGTTAAACATTTGTCAATTTTGTTTATTTTTTCAAAGAACTATCTCTTGTATTCATTGATCCTTTGAATTTTTTTTTTTTTTTTTAGTCTCTGTGTCCCTTAATTCTGCTCCAATCTTGAGAATTTCCTTCTTTCTTTGTTCTTGTAGGTGTAGGGTTAAGTTGTTTATTTGAGATTTTTCTACCTTCTTTAGATAAGCCAGTATTGCTATGAGTTTCTCTCTCAGGACTGCCTTCACTGTGTTCAATAGGCTTTGGATTGTTGTGTGTTCCTTTTCATTTGTTTCCAGGTACTTTTTTATTTCTTCCTTGATCTCATTAACCTATTCATTATTTAAAAATATGCTGTTCAGTCACTGTGTATTTGAGTGTTTTCGAGTTTTTTCCTTGAGGGTGGTTTCTAGTTTCAAGCCATTGTAATCTAAGCATGTGCTTGATATGATTTCAATTTTCTTGATTTTGTTAAGGGTTGCTTTGTGTTCTACCATGCGGTCTATCTAGAAAATGATTCATGTGTTTGAGAAGATCATGTATTTTGCTTCTTGGGGTGTAATGTCCTATAAATATCAATTAAGTCCATTTGATCTAGAGTATTATTCAATTGTGCAATATTTTTGTTGATTTTTGGTTTGGTGATTTATCCATTGTTGACAATGGGTGTTAAAATCTCCTCCAATGACTGTCTTTCTGTCTGTCTCTTTCTTAAAGTCCTCCAATATTTTCTTTATATATTTAAATGTACCTATATTGGGTTCATACATGTTTATAAAAGTTATATCCTCTTGTTAGACTACTCCCTTAAGTACTACATAGTGACCTCCTTTGTCTCTTGTTATGGCCTTTGTTTTGAAGTCTATTTTGTCTGATATAAGTGTTGTTACTCCAGCTTTTTATTCATGTCCATTTGCTTGGAATATTTTTTCCATCCTTTTACTCTTGGCCTGTGTAGATCTTTTGTTCTGGGGTGGTTCTCTTGTAGACAGCATATATGTGGGTCATGTTTTCTTATCCATTCATGTCTTTTGATTAGATCATTTAATCAATTTATATTTAAGGTTATTACTGATAGGTACTGATTCATTGCCATTTATTTTGTACCTGTGATTCTCTCTCTCTCTCTCTTTCTTCTTTTTATAGCAATCCCTTTAGCATCTCTTGCATACTGGCTTGGTGGAGATGTACTCTTTTAGCCTTCTTTTGTCTGGGAAGCTCTTTATTTTGCCTTCCACTTTAAATGAGAGCCTTGCTCAATAGAGGAGTCTTGGTTGTAGTTCCTTGCTTTTCATTACTTGGATTATTTTGTGCCACTCACTTATGGCTTGTAGTGTTTCTGTTGAGAAATCAGTTAATGGACATATCAGAGCTCCCTTGTATGTTATTAGCTGTTTCTCCCTTGCTGCCTTTAAGATTCTCTCTTTGTATTTAAATTTTGTACCTACCCATTTATGTTGCTTAATTTCTGAAACTTTTCCTCCATTCTCTCCCTTCCTTCTCCCAGCTGTTAACCCTCCATATATGTAATCCTGTTCCTGTTCTGGTTGTTTACTTTGTTTTTTAGATTCAGTGACTGATAGTTGTGAATTTGTTGCTATTTTACTGTTCATAGTTTTGGTTTTCTTCTTTCTCTTAGGTAAGTCCCTTTAACATTTCATGTGATAATTGCTTGGTGATGATGAACTCCTGTAGCTTTATTTCCTCTGGAAAGCACTTTATCTGCCCTTCTATTTTAAATGATAGCTTTGCTGGATAGCATAATTTATGTTGTAGGTCCTTATTTTTTATCACTTTGAAACTTCTTGCCAGTCCCTTCTAACCTGCAAAATTTCTTTTGAGACATCAACTGAAAGTCTTCTGCTAACTCTTTTTTAGGTAACTCTCTGTTTTTCTCTTGCTGCTGTTAAGATTCTCTCTTTATCTTTAACCTCTGGCACTTTAATTATGACGTGTCTTGATATGGTCCTATTTGGGTCCCATTTGTTTGGGACTCTCTCTGCCTTACAAGTGTTTTGAACTCTGCATCTGATAGGTGGTTATCTCCATTTTGTTTATTTATTTTTCTGGGGTTTTGTTCTGTTCTTTCCTTTGGGCCATATTTTTTTTTGTCTCCTCAATTTCGCAGCCTCTCTGTGGTTGTTTATATGTATTAGGTAGAGCTACTTTGACTTCCTGTCTTAGTAACATAGCCTATTGTAGAAAAGGTACCAGTAAATTGTGTGGGGTGGAGGCTTAGGCAATCACCAGAGTAGGGCAACCTGTTTCACCACTTCGTGGCTCTCTGTGTGGGGAGGGTTTGGAGTAGGGACAATGTCACTGCCTGGCTTCTGGAGATTTTCCTGGGAGAAAGCTCTCTCCTGGCACTCACCCTGTCTCCAGTCATTTCATTTTCTCCCCTTATGCCATCGGTGCCCTACCAGCTGTTGCCATGGTGCTGACTCCCAAAGTGAGTGAGTCTGTGTCCATATGTACACATGGGCACTTCAAGAGGAGTCTCCTGAAAATTGAGCAGTTTTTTTCTGCTGTCCTACCCCCCACTGATTTTTATAGCTAGAAGTTATGAGGATTTATCTTCCTGCTGTTGGGACCCTGGGCTGTTAATCTGGTGTGGGGTTGGGATCCCTTGCTCCCAAGGTATCCTTCCCATCTGAGGTACCCCTCCCAATTTTTATCTACCACATATGAATGTGGGACCACCCATTCTACTGACTCTCTGCACCACACTGCTTCTCCATGCCTCTCCTCCTATCTCCACATCTTCTCCCCTTCTACCCATCTGGATGAATGTGGCTTCTTTGAATCCTTGGTTGGACTTTTATACAGCTTGATATTCTGATGATTCTGGATGATATTTGTTTTGTGGTCTCATAATCTTTTCGGTAGTTTGCAAGGAGCTTAAGGGTGTTTACCTACATCTTCATCTTGACCAGAAGTCAAATTGCAGGTTTTTAATGCATTCTTATATCTCTACTTTGCTAATCTATACCTGACATAATGTGAATAGTTGATATTTTTGATTATGCTTGAAAGATCCAAAAGCTTATTTCACTCTAATTTACATAAAGTAGATATAAACTATATTATCATTCAAATTTGATAGATAAACTAGAAAGTATGTAGTTTTATGTCAAATATTAGGTGTAGAATCTGTACTTCTGATTGCCAGTACATTGGGAAAATTTTTCTTCTCATTAATAAAAGGCATTCTGAACTGTTGTATATATTAATAACAAGCAGAAAGCCCCAAAACTAGATATTTCATTGTTATAATTTCTCTGTACAATGAATAAAACTACCATGTTCCAACTTGAGGACAAGTGCCTCTCTTTGCTAACTTGGGAGATAAGGTTTGAAATAATGAAGTCTGATAGGAAAAGAAGCAAAAATGGATGCTATTATTTTAATTCATGGTTTATAATTTTTGGCATCTTATTTAAGTAGGCTTTTTTCTACCCTGCAATCTTAAGCATATTCTCCTATAGTTTTCTAAGAAATGTTGAATATTGTTGTCTTTTTAAAATATTTTTAAAATTACTTGGTATTTGTTTTTGTGAATGATGTGAAGCAGGGATCGTTTTTCCCCCCTCACATGTATAAGCAATTGTCATAGAATTATTGACTGACATGTCAATCCTCTTTCCATTAATTCGTGCTGCTATTTCCATTATATTCTTTTTGTATATGTGTGGATCTACCTCTGCATCAGCAAGGAAATGAATGTGTTTGGAGCAGTTAACATTGCATTGGCTCAGATATAAAACTTTACATCAATATTATACTCCATTAATTTCATTTAGAGGATAGAAATATCAGAAGAAATGATGAAAAGTATAACATTTGGTTGAATTAAGAAGTGAAAGGAGAGAGAAAAATTATCTGGAGGTGAATTAAAGAAAATAATTTCACCTACAGTGTTGAAATAATTTCCTATTCTCTGCTTTTGTTCTTGTCCCTTTCACAATATATTTTCTTCTCATCAGCTAACGTAAAACCATAAAACTCAGGCTAGATCATATAACACCTCTCATCAAATTCTCCAATGACATGAAGAAAAATTCACTTTTGGTGGTCTGATTAAATGACACTGGCTCCATTTCAGTTCTTCAAACATCATAGCCACACTTCTGCTGCAGGGCCTTTGCACATGCTCTACATGGAAAATTCTGCTGGATATCGTTCCTCATTTCCTTCTTGTCTCTGCTAAAAAGGCACCAAATTAGGGATGCTTTTCCTGGCCACTCTATAGGATTGAACACTCCCTTCTTCATCAATCTTTTACTGTGCTTGACTTATTTTTACAAAAATTAATACCCTTAGAAATGTTATGTATTTAATTATTGTCTAATCTTCTTCCCCAACACTTGTAAGCCTCATTTCAACAAAGCTTCTGCCAATTTGGTTCATTCTTATATCACAGAAAGTTAGAGCAATGTGTAGTAGCACTTGGCAAACACTGCATCACTTGATATAAGCTATAGAGAGAGAGAATGAGAATATTATTTACTTTCAAAAGACAGTTCAGAACTCATGGAGGAAGCCTACCAAAATCATGAACTTGGGGTCAGATAGGAGCTTAAAACCCTGCTTCCAACTGGGAGTTAGGGGTTTAAAACCCAGTTTTTAAATATGCCATGTGAGTTACTTTAAGCCTTGATCTTATCTTCTATCTCATGGGATGATAATGCCAGCCTCACAGGATTGACTTTGTGATTTTAAATGCCATACAGTGAATAAGATAACACTTCCATAGATATTGCTTTGGTTTCCTTAACTGGCGTTACTTTTTTGTTGTTGTTTAAAGATCAATTTGGAATCAAAAAGTAAAAGCTGAAAAGACTTGGAACCAGTTGACTGGAGATAGATGTATTTAACCTGGCTTACTAGGACAATTTATTAATGTATTTGGTTTTCAGAAAAAGAGGCAAAATGGAGCTTATATTTATTTAGAATTGGTATGTAAGTGAAATACAATAATTATGTATAGTATTTTATGTAATTCTCTTTTGATTTTATAAATTATATAATCCTGCTTTACAGATGAGGAAGCTGAGAATCAAAGGGGCTAAATAGCTTGTTCAAAACCTACCAGGTAGGAGCAGCAGAGCAGATTCCCATTAAGATATGACATCTCCACCCACTCCCTATGCTATTTTTTTCAGTAAAATAATAAGAAGGTTATAGTAAGGTATTTAGCACCTCTGCTCTAAGACCTAGAATAAATTCAACCAGATGGGCATTACTAAAACCAAAGGTCTGGTACCACTGGTAAGTGGGAGAGAGGTAAATTCGTTTTTTAAAAGGGCAGCACTCATAAATGCAACTGTAAGGAGTTTTGTTTCTTTAAATGCCTGCACACTACATTGTTTCATTATAAGAAAAAGAAATTCATGTATTTTTTATTGTCTAAAAATAAATTGGTTTTCATTTGTAAAAAGCAAACCAAGAATAATAGTTAGTGGGCTAAACTGTTTTTCTCCATTGCCTATGCAGAAAGACATTCTTATGTATAAAAAGAATATACAATAGATATTTGTGGGGGTGGGACCACAGGGACTGTCTGCAGGTTCTTTTCTAAAATACTGCATGTCATGGCAATAGATTAGTAAATTCGTCATAGTCTGGCCTTCTTTGTAGACTTCCCAGATTTGTTCCAAATCTTAGAATAGACCCTTCTCCTGGGGACCTGCTTACTTTGACAGACCACTTTCACCTCCCAAACCCACGCACATTATTTCTTTATATGTATTGCTACATTCACTCTGGTTATAAGCTGGCCCTCCTGGCCATGAATAGTGATGATGATGAGGAGGAAGATGATGATAATAAATGAGGAGAAAGAACATTTTAGCACTTACTTTGTGCCTGGCACTCCTGAAAGCATTTTTCATATATTAACTAATGTAGCCTCAAAACAACCATATGATATAGGTACTATTATTTTCATCTCCATTTTAGAGTTTAAAAAACAGCCACAAGTAAAGTAAGTTACCCAAGTACACACATCGGAGGGGGTGGGTCCTGAACTCACACCAGACTGCCCAGGACTGCTGCCTGTACTCACCCACTCATCTGGGCTGTTACATAAAGTGGCTGTGGGTACTTGATGGGGTCTGCTCTGACCTGTGTTTGTTTTGCTATTTCAGTACTCAAAGAGCACTCTCACGTCCTCAATTCTGAACTACAATGAGGGTGAGCAGAGGTGCAATGTTTTGCAGTCCCCAAATACTGATAATTTAATGACCACATTTTCAGAAGTACGTAACAGGGGCATGTGACAATGTGTTCATGGATGTTTGTGTCAATTTCAGGATTAAAGGACAGTTCAGAACTCTGCATGACATTGTTTAGTAGCATGAAATGGGGGGATATTTTGTGTGTTTTGTTGGTTTGTGAAACAAAGTGCAAGAGTGTTTTAGATTAGAAGAGATTAGAAAGTTTGAAACACATGCTGTCCATACCTGAAGTAAATCTGTCTGCCCATCCTTGAGCTACCTGAAAAATCTGGCAACTGATCTGGGCATTAAAAGTAAAATTCCTTACGAGAATTAAGGAAATTTTCTACACGCATCCTGAAGTCTCAGCATTTTTCGAGTGACAGGACTCTATATTTTGGATTTGGGGCCTTCCCCCAATAACAGCAATATAAAAATATTGCATTATACTTTTTAGTGGTTTCATTTTACTATTTTTATACTTTGTTTTTCTCATAGGGAAAGAAAAACATAAAGAAAATGAAGGGACAACTTTCATTCCTATATTATTCCAACATAATTTCCTTATTAAGTTATATGGAATTGAAATATATCTGCCTAAAGAAAATTGAAGAACATGCAAAATTCATTTAACAATGTGAATATTAAAAATGAAGTAATAATGCTAACCAGGAACTGCAGAACCTGTGGACCTCATAATCATTAACTTCTATGATTCAAATAGTATGCACTGTTATTGTCTTTCTGAGGCAGAATCTCCTGAGACACAATGATGGAGATGACCAATGAGTGTCAGAATGGTTTATGTGTCAACTTCTACCCTCAGTTTATGGCTATGTACACTATTTATAGAGACATTCTTCTCCCTTTCGGCTTTTGATTTTTCTTTTTTTACCTTAAAACCCATTATATTAAATGTTTTTTTAAACTGCTACCAGGTTATCATTTTCTTTACAATATGATATATAATTCCTCATTCATAATAGTCCAAGTCGTAGAAAATTTAAATGGCCTCTCTATGATTTTGGATATTTGTAGAAGTAGATGTTTTTGTTGGATTTCTACATATAATTCCCACATTCTTAATATTATGTTTCTTGTACTCTGTATAATCACAAACAATAACACTACACTACACAAATAACACTTTCACTGGTTCCTTCAAAAAACAAATTTTTCTTGAGGTTAACTTTTATTCAGAATTTTGGAGGTTATACAGATGGTGGTAATCGTGTTGACAGTTTTTTTAATCTTATCATCTCACCCATCCCCCCAGGTTCCTTCATGAACTCCATATTATTCTCTGTTACGGGGAGAAACATAGCTTTTTATATCTCATATTCCCTAACATGAATGTCCCAACCTGTTGACGTGCTCTATAGAATAAAAATCCTATCAGTTTCCCTTATTTTCTAAAGGAATTATAGTTACCAATCCCAATTTACTTTTACTTCCTATCACATGTAATTGTCTTATTATCTACTTAAACTATTCCCCTTTTGCTTTTGTTTTTCAGAGAGCTCAGGACTAAATACATTTTCTTAATTCATGATTTTAGCTATTGGTATTTTTATCCCCTCCTGCTTTATTATAAGATTCCTAAAATTTTTATTTTCATTTAAATTACTTTTTGCTTTAAGCAGTTTAATGCTTTTTTTTTTTGAAGTAACTGGGCTATTAATGTTTTCTCCTTGTTTTCTGTGTATGTGCATATATACATATATACATACGTATATACTTGTATCATGCATACACACACATATATTTGCATATAGCATGTGTGTGTGTGTGTGTGTGTGTGTCTGAAGAATTTTTCTCAATCCCCCTACTGTAGGCTACAAGGTAATTCATGCTACAGCATCACTGTGAATCATCTTCTGCCATTTCATTTTTCATTTTAGGGGCACTTTGTAGGAAGTATTTAGGAGCTTAATGTGACACCTGGTGGATGGTTCAATCTCAGATTCATAAAAGAGCTGGGCATTAGCATATTTGAGACTTCCACTTGTTCTGGAACTACCAGAGTCCAGATGCACCTCTTAGATGGATAAAGTGACTCATGGCCGAGATCAGATTAAGAAAGTACCTTTCTGGAGAGTGATGTTAAGCAAGATGGTGAAATAGGAGTTTTCTACTCTCTTCCTCCACCCCCAAATACTGATTTTGACAATGATTCCCACACAAGAGTACCTTTGTGGGAGTCTAAGTGTCTTGCAGAGAAGTTTTAACACATCGTTGGAGAAAAAACAATATCTGAGACTGGATACATTGAAGAGTGTAAAAGGAACAGTTTTGCTGTACTCATGTCACCCCACCCCCAAGGCAGCATGGCTCAGTGCCAAGAGGGATGTCTTGGCTCCTGATTTCTCCCATAGGAGAAAGTAATAGTGTAAAAGTTAGCACCTGCCCTTCCCAGCTGTGCAGGATGTTGCTAAAGAGACCCAATTATTTCACACCTCATTCAGAGTACTGAGGTGATCTGCACGACTAAGAGGCAGGGAGACACTAGAGGCACAGCAACCAGGGCACAGAACTCACCAAAGATAAGCTATGGATGCCATTAGGAAGCTTGCCCATGAGCCTGGGGATGTTTCACCTGCGGAACCTGTCAACTGGCTCATGGGCACACCCAATGCTCTGCATGCCTCGCGCCACCCCTACACACATAAACCATGGCAGCTCCTTGTGCCTGCCCTGAAGGGCAATGAGTGTGAGCCTTTGCAGACAGCTAGTGAGCATGCACAGAGAGCTGGCTCAACTCTTTGGGACTGGGAGAAAGCACACAAACTTGAACATTCAGCCCCACCCTATGGAAAGAAAAAGAGAATCTGCCAGCATTCACCCCGACTCTGCAGGATCAAGAGAAGGCATACAATTTTAAGAACACCCACCCCCCAACCAAGAGGGAATAAGAAATGTGGAGCAGGAGTATCTAAAAAAGGTCTAAGAGAGCCTCAGAATCTTCAGCAGGCCGGACAAGTGGAGATACTCCTTTTCCAAAGCCCATTAGTAAGGAAGACTGGAGGAGGTGACTGCTGCTTTAAATGTGAAGACAACAATACAAGACTTGAAGGAAGATAGAAAAATAAAAAAAAAACATGACCCACCAAAAGGACACAATAACTTTTCAGTAACTGAATCCAAAGAATTGAAGATCCATGATGTATCAAACATGAAATTCAAAGTAGTTGTTTTAAGGAACTCAGTGAACTACAAGAAAAAAAAGATAATAAAATCAGCAAAAACAAACAAGAAAAAAAATCAGAAGTTTAACAGAGATAGAAATAATAAAAAGTGAATCAAGCAGAAATTTTGGAGCTGAAAATAAATGAATGAAATTATAAAAAATACAATAGAGATAATCAAGAACAGACTTCAGTAAGCAGCAGAAAGCATCTATAAATTCAACAGCAAATTGTTTGAAATTATACAGTCAAAGGAACAAAGAAAAGAGAATAAAAAAAAGAGTGAGGAAAGCTTGGGTAATTTAGGAGATATCATCAAGTGAAAGAATTTACATATTAGGAAATCTCCAGAAGAAGAAGAGGGGGAGAAAAACACAGAAAGATTAATGAAGAAATGATGACTGAAAACTTCATAAATCTTGGGAGATATGGAGATCCAAGTTCATGAAGCTTCTCTTTTACAGAAGGGACTAAACAAGACTAGAAAGAAGTGTCCATAGAATGATGTACTGG
>PVKM010044313.1:0-12286 GCA_004027735.1 Carollia perspicillata | reverse complement strand
AGCTTTATATTTCTGTATGCACACACATGCACACACACTCCCTACTGTTACTTAAGTGCCATATGATACTTTTAAAAATCTTTTGTCTTCCAGATTGTATAGACTTTTACTATTGATTTGGCTTATCTAACTCATTTTCAGAAATGAAATGAGTTTTCTGATTAACTTGACTCATCCTTAAATGTTTAGATTAAATGTCCCTTAATGTGTCTGCTCACATCTGGTATTCCAGATGTTTGCTATTATAATTACATAAAAATTGACACAGCATTTCCAGGATGATAAAAAGAAACAGCGAAAAGTGAATAAAGGCAGAATTTTATCCTTTCCTGCTTATGATTCCCTAGACATTGGGTATTCTGTACTGCACCACTCAAATCAATTCATCAAAACCTAATCTAGCCTTAAATAACCTAGAGTTTTATATAGCATGAAGTAAATTTCCCATTCAAAGATTCTTTTGAGTACAGAAATCTTCTGATAAGAATTTTCTAAAAGAAACTAGTTGGAAATATTTTCTTTATCACGATGATTTAAAAAATAGGAACGGGGATTTGATGTGGTGTGGTGCAGTCGGGCCCAGGCAGCCATGCCCAGGAGCCTCGGCAGCTACATAGAAGCGGTTTGTAAGGAAACTTCCAAGTTACAGGTGTTAGAAGAGAGGGCAGTGAGACAGAGGTGTCACTTCAGAGGTGATTGCGGTCATGCAATGGGGAGAGATTCTGATACACTGGGCAACATGGATGTTTCTGGGTCAGTGGTGGTTAGGTGTTTTAGAATGAGAATGTGGTAGGAGGATTTATTATGCTCCCTTGCATTAAAGAGCATAAAACTGAGGCACAGAAATTTATCTTTTTAACTTATCTGAATTAATAAGTAAGATTCTCAATATGAATTTTTAGCAAGAATTTCTGAGCTCATGGCTCTTTATTTAGCAATTTTAATAAAAACTACTGTGTAATTATATATATATTTATTTAATACTAGTTCTTTGCTCAAAGCCAAACTGGAAAGTGTGTATGTAGGCTTACATTTTTTAATTTTAGTGCACTCTGACATACTGAAATAATGGGCATAAATAATCAAGATAAAATGAATAATGAGTAATGCAGACTTCACTTACGATTAAACAAATTCAGGAAGGTAAGGACAGAATCCAGAAGACATAATTGGATTGCTCAAATTCTGATATAATGATTAATCAGTTAAAAGAATTATGGTACTTTAGACCAAGTGTAGCAATATTTCACCATGTTCTACATACTTAGTGTCCAGCTCTGGACATCTATGTTAAACAAATATTGGCACACATTATATATTGAAGAAAGCAAACAATTCAATTCAGGTTAACATATATCAGCATGCTGATAATCTGCCAGACACTTTGCTAGATAATTTAGAGGGTTTAGAAAACATTATAGGAAACATAATTTGTGAAAGTGAGGTTGTACTTACCTCTGTGTGAGGTGGATTGAGGGTGGAAGGAATGTATTACACTCTATTTCTTTTGAATATATAAAAGGCCGAGTGCCCATGGTAAAGACACTCATTTAAAGTAATGCCATAGAAAAGAAACTGAATGGAGTATTTTACGAGGTGGCAACTTTCCTGTTAATCTACATGTTCAAGCAGAGGATTGGTGACAATGTCTTGGCACCCTGAAAAAAAGACAGGGCTGCATCTCATGTGTGGTGAAAACCTCTTTGCAATTCTAAATTGTGTTTCTTCCCAGCTGTTCTATGGCAAGTGCAGAAATAGAACCTAGAGATCCTGTCTTTTATTCTTTCCAATACACTTTGACTTATCTGGGTGATGTTTACCAGCCTGTGTCATCTCCCTCGGCAGTAGATAATGTATTATAGCCACTTCATATCAGGAAAAGAGCCAGTCTGTGAAATGTGCCCCCACTATGCACACTGTATCTTGGAGACTAGCAATACAATAGCTCTTCTTTTCCAGAATGATAACAAATAATATACCTGATATAAAGAGCCATGCAAAATTTAGAAAAGAGGTTATTACTTGAAATCTTACTAAAAATCTAACTAAATTTCATTTATTGTTTGAAAAAATCATGGTTATACTGTTTTTGAGGTCCTCAGACATAGTAACTAGATTATATTTCTATTTTTTAATTTTACTTATATTGTAAAGGTGTAGTGAGTATTTTATTTTTTAATTGAGGTAACACGGGTTTATAATATTATATAAGTTTCAGGTGTACAATAATTACAATTCTATGCCTGTATACAGTATTGAGTGCTCACCACCAAAAGTCTAGTTTTCATTCATCACCATCCATTTACCCTCTTTACCCATTTTGCCCTCACTCCACCCACCTCCCCTCTGGCAGTCCTGTGTTGTCTTCATCTGTGCATTTGTTTTGCTTCCCCCTCCCACAGGTACAGTGTTTTATTGGATGATCCAATTCCATTACACTAGTGGTCCCCAGCTGTTCTGGCACCAGGGGCCAGTTTCGGGGAAGACGGCTTTTCCACAGACTGGGGAAGGGGGTAGGTCACAGGAGGCAGAGCTCAGGCCGTAATGCCAGCGGTGTCCTCTACTGGGAGGTTGAGGATCCCTGCAGTACACAATTCATCAAAGTTATTCCCAGATTTTGTATTTGATTCTTATATCGACTGTAGATGGTAACATTAGCAGGAACCAGATTCCCAGACAAACTGAAATAAAGAACAGCAGAGTTTCATCTTCATGTTAATATGGAGCTATCTCTAAAGTCTCTCTTGGCTCTTCGATGAGATCTGCATTGTGCTGTTAGCTCAAGCTAATGGGACTTCTGCAGTCCTAGCTGTTGAACTTCCAACATATTCTGTCAGTTTCTTTGATTGATGTTCTTATTGTTCTTGTTCCCAAGTTAAGAAACACCCTTGTTTCCTCCATGATCACTGTTCAGGTACTTAGAATGAACCTCATGTTAATTCAGAGAATCTATCTATCTATCTATCTATCTATCTATCTATCTATCTATCTATCATCTATCTATCTATCTATCTATCTATCTATCTATGTTTTATTCTTTAAAAATATTTAATTCATTGGGGTGACAATGGCTAATAAAATTATATAGGTTCCTGGTGTACCTTACAATATACATCATTGGTATATTGTATTGTGTATTCACCACCCCAAGTCAAGTCTCCTTCCGTCACTATCTGTCCCACCTTTACCCTCCTCTACCTCCTTGACCTCTCTTTCCCCTTTGTAATCACCGTACTGTTGTCTGTGTCCATGAGTTTTCTATTATTAATTAATCCCTTCACCTTTTTCACTGATCCCCCCACCCCAGCCACTCCTCCACCAGCTCTCGATCTGTTTTCTGTATCTATGAGTCTGTTTCTATTTTGTTTGTTTGTTTATTTTGTTCATTAGATTCCAAATATAAGTGAAATTATATGGTATTTGTCTTTCTCTGCCAGGCTTATTTCACTTAGCATAAGATTCTCTAGGTCCATAGATGCTATCATAAAGGGTAAGAGTTCCTTTTATTTATGGCCGGGTAGTATTCCATTGTCTAAATGTACCACATTTTTATCCACTCACCTACTGATGGGCAATATTAGGTTGCTTCAAAGTCTTGGCTGTTGTAAATAATGCTGCAATAAACATATGGTTGTGTGTATTCTTTTGAATTAGTGCTTTGATTTTCTGTGGATATATCCTAAGAAGTGGGATTTCTAGGTTATGAGACAGTTCTATTCTAATTTTTTGAGGAAACTTCACACTGATTTGCACACTGGCTGCACCAATCTGCATTCCCACCAACAGTGCTTGAGAGTGTCCTTTCCTCTGCAACATTTTTTTCATTTACTACTTTGAAAAAAATCATGGCTATCCTGTTTCTGATAACCTGAGACAAAACATTACATTATATATATGTATTTTGTTACTTTACTTACACTGTATTGTAACACTATTTTTAAATCTCCATTGTTATGGGAACAGTGAAGATTTGGGATGAGAATTTAATACAATGTGTCCAATTTGTTTTTCAGTTGGCATTTAGAACAATGTGGAATGTTAAACACATGATCAACCTATAATATAATTTTTTCATTTTAATAAGTTTGGGGCTTTCTATATGCTAGACAATATTTTAATACATGATATACTTTTCTTATTTAATCAGGTTTTAATTATATGTGATAGCAATTTTATCAATATTGAAAGGAAAACTCATATTTATTGAAAAAAATATACCAAGCTAATTGGTCATTGTTTACATCCTGACAATTTTCAAGGTAATATAGCATTTCAAAATAAATTTAAGACTGTTTTTGACACGAGTAACTTAATATTTTCCCAAGAGAAACAGGTTAAACTCACAAAATCATGTTAGCCTTAAGATATCCTCAAAAGTAACCGAGATAAAGCAATCTTTCACTAACTTTCATGTAATTACAAAAAAAAAAACCCAAAAATCTGAATAAAAATTATTTGAACCTGAAACATTTCAACGTGCACGTGAACATTACATAGTCTTCAACGTATCAGTTTTCTCTACTTCAGCAGATGTTTTATATGACAGTTCAGCCAATCCATGTCTTTGCTTAGGGAAAACATCCTGGTTAGCAGGGCTAACTGTTCTGTTACGGTACACAGATGTGAAAATATATGGTTGTAAAATAATTCCAAAGTAGCCCCAACTCGGGGATTTTAGCCATGAAATGCTACAGGGATGCCCTGTACCAGAAGACACCTGGAAGTTGGGTGCCTGCCCACTATGCAGTTTCGTAAAGGGAAATGGTGTATTATAAGGGGGGAGTAGTACAATGCTACTTGAGAGAAAAGTTCTCAAGGCCTTCTTTATTCTTTCAGGGAGTCTGTATAAATAATGGGCTTGTTTCATTGATTATAAAGTGAAAAACTATAAAAACCCAGGGTTAAAAATATAAAGATGATTAATTTGCAATCAGTTTAAGCATCTGTAATTGTGATATTTGAAATCATTCTCAAAAACATTTTAGAAAATGAAGACTAAAATTGACTAATTTATTTCACTCTAGAATCCATTCATTTTAAAAGGGGTAAAAATATCAAAAACTTAAACTGTTGAGAATCAGCTATTCTGTGTTTCAAAGAAAACATGGTTTTCATTAGCGACTTTTATATCAGGATTGCACTATGTAGTTTGGGAAATAATGCATACTGAGTGAACATATGTTCCAAAGTCATATTGTGTACTTTCATTCTTTACATGAGTATCATTAATTAGTTGACAAATAAAAAGTCAATTACACTAGCTTTATTAGTTTAGATAATAACATTTTCTCCAACAACATTACTTAAGTGAAGCGAGACAGAAAGGAAAATATAGAAATATGTACATGATATAAATGTAGTAGAAAGAACACTTGACTTTAGTCAAAGATGATTTCCAATTACACAAGTGTTTTAGGTGTTACTATTTTCATCTATAAAATATAGAAAACAGTAACTATTCTACACAGCTCACAGTGTTATCATATGTTAAAAATGATTATAAAATGAAATTGTTAGAAACTATAAGGAAGCATATAACTACATAAGTAATAAGTGAACAGAAAATGATTGCAAAGGTCAGTTTGCTTGAAGTCTGTAAATGTAAAGTACTTAAATCGTATTTGAAGGGTAGGTGCTTCTTAAAGGAGGCAGGTTCAAAAAAAAACAAGATACCACTTTCAGCAATCTCGGAGGTTTAGGTGTAAGCAAGTGACCTAGCTTTAGAGACCCAGTCTCTTGCCTGATACAATGAATCTAGAACAAGAGACCTTAGAGGAGGGCACAAGTCTAATTTGTGTTCCCAGCGCCCATGTCTGGAGGTGGCCTTGGGGACACTGACTGGCTCAGGAGCAGAGGCAGGCGTGGCAGACTCATCAGTGATACACGCTCACTGTGGCATTTCTGGAGTGTGGCTCTGGCTCAGGTTCCCAGAGTCCAGCATTCCCTGGATTTAGCCTGTATTCTGAGCCAGGTTCTCCAATTTTCTTGTGGTTCTGAGACCTAACATTCTTCAAAAATGTATTGTTTTCTCTTTAAGAGATAGTCAGTTTTTGTTGCTTGCAATAAAAAACCTGGTTGTGTGAGGAGAAGTTGTTTGGATACAAACATGGCTGTAGTAATATAATTTATACTCTGTTTTAGGGATTAAAAATATGGTTATTAGTTTCATGCCTTTCTCTTTGTTCCTAGAAAATACGCCGTTCCTTTTATCTCTCTGATCTTTTAGATACCTTAATGTATTTATACTATCTTGTGGTGGTCTGAGACCTCTTCTATGATGCCTCATCTGAAATGGCCATACTCAGAGTCACTCCATAATTTCTCTTATAGCCAAAATCCCTATCAGAACTGAAATTACATTATGGTGGTCATTGTTCCAAAAAGCCTGTTAGAAGTGGCATGTATCAAGAATAAGAGGGTTGATGTAGTACTAATGCATACTTTAGTGTCTAATGTTATACTTTTCACCGCAATGCAGTGCTTCATACTGTTCACCTGTGTGATGGAATTGATGGCCTATTCCTTAGAACTGATTTATTTGGCCCCGTTTGCATGAATTGATTCGTTTTGGAACATTTGGCAGAATAGTTGTTATCAAAATAATGCTGCATAGAGAACACATAAACACATTATTGAATGAAGAATGAACTGAAAGATGATAAGTTCCCAAAGATGATGCTCACAGCAAGAGGATTAAATTGCATAAAAATCAAGTCACTGCTCTGAAATACATGGTGCAATAAAAGCTTGAGAGAAAAATGTAAGACAAACTCAATTTCTCAGCCATTGCCATGAGTCTAGATGTACATCCTACTGTTATGTGAACAATTGCCATGCCTGGAGGGAACTGAATGAATGCCGGCACCTATTGGTAGATAGAATAAAACTGAAGCTTATTCTCCTATTATGAGGCTCACATGCCATATGCTACAAACTAATACATTAAGTTAGCATAATGAGAAAAATAACACATTTTACTACTGCTTGTTTACATTGCAAAAGAGTAACACAGTTGTATAAATTTCCTGTAATTCTTTTTTCTTGCAATTCTTTGAAATTGAAGAGAACACAGTCATGTAGAAAATATAGCAGTTGATTTGCTTGGTTTAGAGTATAAGTACCTTGAACTTTGGCTTAAATATTATTCTTTCCATTTTTTAAGATCTCCCAAGCTATATGCTGTACCTTTGCCATTGACTGTAATATTCTTTCTGTATCATTTTTTATGAAATAGAGGAATAAATAAATTATATGTAGAATGTATAACACTAAACATTTTATTTTTGAGATGAATTATTTTCATAAATATATCTTAACTATATAACTTCTATATTAACTTTATTACTGTGTTTCCTATATAATAGACATGCAAAATGTCTAACAGTTTAAGTTTTGAGGCAAGGGGTCAATAATGTTTGACTATTGACAATTGATACATGGAACACTTAGAAGTCTGCATAACCATATGTCATTATTTCTGACAAATCAAAGGGAAGATACATGAAGACAGAATGAACAATTGCCTCAGATAAAGAGGAAGCAAATTTAGTCCTCCTTTCCACTTATTCCTGGCAGAAATTCCATGGATATCTCAGAGCAGAAAAATAGACAGGGTAGGGTGAGACCACCAGGAGTGAAAATGAGTAAAGTGCATGTAATTATTTTGCATCTCTAAACCTCTCCTCAATTATCCAGACAGCAATGGGTCCTGCACTTAGCTACACATTGTGGAACATCCACAGAAATATAGGACATAGTCTACCTTTTCAAAGAGCTTAAAATTCCAATGGGATGCCAACATATACAGTGTTAAAGTATGGAAAATAAAATCTCAACAGAAAAGCATGCACTGTAATGTAAATGGGATGGACCAAACTACTGCAGGACTCTTGAAAAGTTGGAAGGTTTTGTTTGGAAGATTGGAGTAGACTGGTTCATGAAGAATGTGAAGGACATGGACAGGTTAGACAGAGGTGTTAGAGAATGCCACAGAAATAAACATCAGAATAAGCAAAGACAGTATGCTAGCCATGACTATGATTTGTCTTCAGGAGAAATGAGTTGTATGGTCTGATGAAATGTTGCAGAATAATTTGATGTATGTTTATGGAGGAAGGGATAAAGCTCATGGAAAATATTTTAAAAGAGTAGATATTTAAACTAGTTCTGCTAAATAATTAAAAAAATACTGAGGAAAACACAATTTCATTCCAAGCTAACACATATTAATATATTCCTGGCTCCTGCCTAGCCATTATCCAGGATGTTATCTAGCTAAAATAATTTCTGCTGCTTCATAGTTTCAAAGGAAGGGGAAGAGTCCAGAAGTTGTATTATCAAGGATTGCCTAGCTATTATTAATGTTATACATTGGTAAGATATTCTAGGTATACCAGCTAGTATCAATATGTGGTTTCTTAATTTTAAAATTGGTTTCTGTCTTGCTTACAAATTTATTTTAAGACAAAAAAAAACAAAAAAATGAACATGGAATATCTTATAAATTGTTTTTGTAAATTGACACTTTTCAACTTTTACTTCTCTGACACCCTACCTCCTACATCATATGTGTAGCAATGGTAAATAAATACATTAAGATATATTTAAAAAACCTAATGAAATGGCATTTCCAGGTATTGGAAATAGAGCACATATATAAAGCAAAGAATAGAGAGTAAATCCACATGTACCCTGGGTTTCAGGTATCAGTGTAGCTGAAGAAGCCCAAAATTTGTCTAAGTAATAAAAATAGAAAACATACCATTCAAAAATGGGAAGGAAGCTCATGCTGCTCACTTCCTAAAACCAAGGCTAAACAGGGTTTCTACTGATGCTGAAAGGAGACAAAATAAGTTAACACCAAATGGGGCATAAATGTATTATTTACTTGAAAACTTGGATTTCAGAGGAAAATGGGCAAAGATTCAACACAATACCAGGAACTCAAACAGTTCATCTCTGGCTGGGGATCTGAATTTACAAAAATCCCAAGGCCATTGTATTCTAGGAGCTCCACGCTGACACTCAAAGAATTGGCTCTGTTTTAGGTGCATTGTGGGCTAGTTGATTTAAATCCAGTAGGCAATACAGGTTATGAGAAAGAGATAAATAAAGAGAAGACAGAATCATTATTCTAATCATGGCCATATACCACACAAGATAAACCTGAAAAATAAAAATGCTAACAAAGTATTAAAAATAGCAAATTACTTTAAATAAATTTACATTAAGTTAAACAAGAATAATATGAGACTATGTAAAAAATTAATGTAATTAAAGAAGTAAATGATTTTTCATGTTGTTGACAGATCTTTTCTTTTCTTTTCTTTTTTTTTTGCTGTGTAAAAACATTTTAGTTTGATGTAGTCCCATTTGTTTATTTTTTCTCTTTTGTTTCCCTTGCCTAAATAGATGTATTAGGAAAAATATTGCTACCAGCAATGTCCAAGATTTTACTGCCTATGTTTTCTTCTAGGATTTTTATGGTTTTGGGTCTAGCATTTAAGTCTTTAACCCACTTTGAATTTATTCTTGTGTGTGGTGTAAAACAGTGATCCAGTTTCATTTGTCTGTACATATTTATCCAATTTTCCCAACACTATTTGTTGAATAAGATATCTTTAGCCCATTGTATGCGTTTGCTTCCTCTGTCAAATATTAATTGACAATAAAGTTGTAAGTTTATTTCTGGGCTCTCTATTCTGTTCTGTTGACCTACGTGTCTATTTTTATGCCAGTGGCATACTGTTTTTGACTACTATAACCTTGTAGTATAGTTTGATATCAGGTAGCATGATTCTTCTAACTTTGTCCTTCTTTCTCAAGATTATTGTGGCTAAGCAGGGTCTTTTGTGGTTCCATATACATTTTTGGAATATTTCTTCTAGTTCTGTGAAATACACCATTAGTATCCTGTTAGGAATTTCATTGACTCTATAGACTGCTTTGGGTAATATGGACATATTAATGATGTAATTTATTCCTATCCTTGAACATGGTTATGTGCTTCCACTCATTCATATCTTCTTCAATTTTTTTCTTCAGTGTCTTATAATTTTCTGATTACAGGTCTTTTATATACTTGGTTAAATTTATTATTAGGTATTTTATTTTTTGGATGCAATTGTAAGTGGGATTGTTTTCTTAGTTTCCCTTTCTGATAGTTCATTATTGTCCTATAAAAATTCAAGTGATTTCTAGATGTTTATTTTGTATGCTGTTACTTTACTGAATTTATTTAGCAATCCTATTAGTTTTTTGGTGGAATCTTTAGGATTCCCTATACAGTATAATGTCTTCTGTGAATAACATTTTTATTTCTTTCTTCCCCATTTAGATGTCATTTATCTCATCTTCTTGTCTAATTGCTGTGGCTGGAACTTTCAGTACTATATTGAATAAGACAGGTGAAAGCAGACATCTCTGTCTTGTTCATGATCTTAGGCTGAATCGTAGAACATATTTACAAATGATACATCTGATAAAGGGTTATTATCTAAAATTTATAAAGAACTTATAAAACTCAACACCAGAAAACAAATGATCCAGTTAAAAAATGGAAAAAGGACCTGGATAAACACTTCTCTGAAGAGTACATCCAAATGGACAATAGTACAAACAGATGTTCAATGTCACAAATCATCAGAAAAATGCAAATTAAAACAATGAGATATTACCTCATACCTGTCAGAATGGCCATCATCAATAAATTAACAACTGCTAGTGAAGATAAGGAGAAAAGGGAATGCGTGTACTGTTGGTGGGAATGCAGATTGGTGTAGCCGCTGTGGAAAGCAGTATGAAGTTACCTAAAAAATTAAAAATGGAACTGCATTATGACCCAGCAATTGCACTTCTAGGAGTATATTAAAGGAAACACTGGACATTAATTTGAAAGAATGTATTCACCCCTGCATTCATTGCAGTATTATTTACAATAGCCAAAATTTGGAAGCTGTCCAAGTGTCCATCAATAGATGGGTGGATTAAAAAGCTGTGGTACATTTCTACAATGGATTGCTACCTGGCCATAATAAAAAACAACTTTTACCCTTTGTGATAGCATGGACGGACATGGAGAGCATTATGTTAAATGAAATAAGCCAGTCAGAGAAAGACAAATACCATATGGTTTCACTTATATGTGGAATCTAATGAACAAAGTAACCTAACAAAATAGAAACACATTTATAGATACAGAGAACATGATGACAGCTATCAGAGGGCAGGTATCATGGGGGACAGAAGTAAAAAAAAAATGAAGAGATTAAGAAAAAAAAAAGAAGAAGAAGAAACAACTCACAGACCATAGAGGGAAAATGGGGCTGGAGAAGGTAAAAAAAAGGGAAAAAGGGGAATAAATGATGACAGAAGGAGACTTGACTTTCGGTGGTGCACACACAATACGATATACAGACCATGTATTATAGAAACATACACCTGAAACTTATGTAATTTTATTAACTAATGTCACCTCAGTAAATTAAATTTAAAACAGAAAAGAAGTAAATAACAGAATACCATTTACAAATTTATTTCTGCAAACACAGTACAGAAATAAGCCATTACTAGATGACTATGGAATAAAAATTGGAAATATTAGAAAAAATATAAACATTGAAAACAAAAGCTCCGGATCAGATAAATTCCAGAATGTTTAGAGTTGAGATTAATCATGCTAATTGGATCTGATTTTAGAGACAAATATTTTGATGCTTTAGAAAAATCACATGTGTCAGGAGATGAGAGATAAGGCCTTAAAAATCTGGAGGCTGCCTTCACAGTAAGTTTTGAGGGTTTCAGTAACCTTTGGCATTCCAGGATATTCTTTTAAGTCAGTGTTTCTCACACTTTAGTGTTTATTAGCATCGCTGTTAGAGTTTCTAATTAGTAGACCTAGCTTGGAGCTCAAGAATTTATATTTCTCATAAGTTCCCAAGTAATGCAAAGCCATGTTATCTGTAGAAAACAACAACAACAACAAAAAAAAAAAAAGACAAGAAAACCAGGACACTGTTTAAAAAGCAGTTCTTTATAGTCAGGTTGGCACCAGCTAAGGCTAAGTGCCTGATTATGTAACATCTGTGACTGAGTAGTAGTATCACATAGATTCATATGTCAGATGAATAAAGCAACAATCCATCATGCAATAGAAATGATATACTTGGGATCAAACCCTTGAAAATCCAGAGGTTATAATTAAAGTACATGAACAGGTACTTTCGTGTTACCTACATCTGCTTCATGGTTGTCTCACCCTCAGCTTTACACCCATGGCCTCAGAGAG
>PVKM010044312.1:0-12061 GCA_004027735.1 Carollia perspicillata | reverse complement strand
AGACACTTATTGAAGAAGATACAAGCTACAAGAAACATTGTACATAGCACAGTGATGCCTCAGTCCCCTTTAAAGTAGGTACCTTGTTTTCTATTTCAGTGTCTTTGGTTATATTTTGCTTGCTTGCTTGTTTTGTTGCTTAGGTTCCTGTTAAAGGTGAGATCATATGGTATTTGTCTTTTACCACATGGCTTATTTCACTCAGCATAATGCTTTCCAGTTCTATCCATGCTGTTGCAAAGGGTAGAAGCTCCTTTTTTCTTTCTGCTGCATAGAATTCCATTGTGTATATGTACCTTGGAGCCTCACACAGTTCTCCCAATAGCCATTAGCTGTCCTGCTGTATTTCCTGAATCTCATCAATGGTCTGAAATCTCTTCCCTTTCAAAGGTGATTTTAGTTTTGGGCAAAGCCAGAAGTTTCCAGGTAACAAATATGGGCTGAGTGACCTGGGTAATTTGATGTTTCACAAAAAAACTGCATGAGCCCCGGCTGGAGTGGCACAGTGGATTGAGTGTCAGCCTGTGAACCAAAGGGTCACCAGTTGAATTCCCACTCTGGACACATGCCAAGGTTACAGGCCAGGTCCCCAGTAGGGGGCAGGCATGAAGCAACCACACATTGATGTGTCTCTACGTCTCTTTTGCCCTCCCTTCTATCTCAGAAAATAAATGCAATCTTAAATTAATTAAATAAATAAAAGTGGCTTATTTTTTATATGAGGATTGTACAAATATTCCTAAATGTAAGGATAATTGAGAGTATGCAATTTTGACAGCTCTTAGCATATTAAATACACTTTTGCATAAAATTGTCATTAGTTAATGACTAATGAGACTCAAATAGTACAGAAAAAACATATAAGATCAGACATTTCTAGTAGACCAAAGCTGAATGAACATGTCAATCAAATCATGTGACATCAGATTGCTAAAAATAAGGCAAAGCCGTGGTATCAGTAAGAATTCTCTCTAGAAACAAAACCAATAGGCTATATACAGAGAGGTATATTAGAACAGAATTATAATAGGAATTGCCTCATACAGTTATGAAGCCCAAGAAGTTCCACAATCTGCCATTTACAAGTTGCAGAACCTGGGAGGCTAGTGTTGTAATTCATTGGGCCAGTGTCAGAGGGCAGGAGAAGATGGATTGCCCCACTCAAAATGAGGGCAAATTTGCCCTTTCTCTGCCTGTTCGTTCTATTCAAGCTCTCAGCAGATTGAATAATGCTTGCTCACAAAGGTGAGGTCCACCTTCTTTACTCAATATATGGAATCAAATGCTAATCCCTTCTTGAAAGGTTCTCCCAGAAATCGTGCTTTACCAGCTGTTTGGGCCTCCTTCAGCTCAGTTAAGTTGACACATAAAACTAACCATTACCGTCATCCTACTATAAACATTGGTATAAACAGTTTCATTAGAGTTTTTGTTTTCTTTCTATAAATTTATTTTTTTAATTTAAAATAAAATGAAGAGTGAAATTAAAAATTTTTAAACTGACTTTAGGTGAGTGTGGAAGGCTGATAGAGTTAGACAAATAAAGAGATGGCCATGGCTAATATCAAGTTTGTGTGAAGTTACAATGTAGAGGAAACTTTACTGGCCTGGCAAAATGTACTTAAATTACAGGGAAATAAAACTAGATCACACTGCCAATAGTTCTCATTGTGACTGACATTTGAACAGTGTGGCAATATTGTTCTTCTGAACATTTGAATTCATTTCTTAGGTAAAAGAATTTCAGCAGTGGTGTAGACCTTATCAGGCTAGAAGTGAGTTACTGAATCTATTTCTTTTCAAAAATGATCATTATAAAAATTATAGTTATATGTAAATTAATTTAAAAAGTACTTCTATGTTCTCTAATGCCACACTACATCTCAACTTCTTGCCTGTTTTAAAGAATTAGCAATCAACACAATTTTACCCAGAAATTTGGGTTCCTCGTGATTGAATGAATACGATAGTGTACTGAGATAGCTGACAACACTTTTTCCAAGGGAAGATATATGTTAACCAGCATTAAGACAAAGCTGAAGTACAGGGTTCTTACTCTCCTGCCACATATCCCAAACATCATCCCTTTTGTTGGACTAGATCTGGCTCCGTGAGTGGTTTGGGACCTGTGGTTGGTTTGTTGATTGTTAAAGAAAGTGTTAATGTGTGCTCTGAAATCCAAATAGGAAAACTGGGTAATTATGATGAAAAATCTTAAATGCATTCAAATATGTAATTTCTCATTTCTCATGTTTTTTTCTTATTGTGTGATTTTTTCCTTATTTTTATTGCCGATGTCCCCATTTTCTCCCCTTTTCCTCCACTCCTCCTTTCCTCTCTCTATCACCACATTGTTGTCTGTGTCAGTTCATGTTCTAATGTTTTAAAATTGTCAATTTTGTGACTAAAGTGTATAGGAAGCATCACAAACTTTTGAAAATATAATTAATTTCAAATAGTATATATTTGCCTATAATATGCTAGACTTAATATAATAATATTGTGATAAAATTTGATTAAATACTGGTTGATCTAGCATTCCATTCACTAAGAACCATAAGAAACAAGGATAGCATTGCAACCAGTGCTACAATAGAAAAAGACTAAAAAATAATTAATTTAGAAATCTTCCATATAAGAGAAATACATGTTTTATTAAGAGAGAATATTAGAGATCACAAACATTCTGTTTACTCAGAAGAGCAGTTGGTACACTTCTAATCAGTGTCTTTGCCCTCCGCTCCACCTTTTCCATCATGCATACTTAACCAATTAATTCTAAGCAGAAAAAGTGATGTAGGGTTCAAAAGAGAATATTCAGCCATGAATTAGCAGACTTAATGATTCTCTCTTGGGAACAGTAACGGCTAGTTAAAAGTGCTGATGAAGTCAGTGTGTTTCTTTCTTTCGCATGCCCTATTTTCCATTTTTATAAAATCAACATGTGCAAGCATAATGCAGTAATGATATCTTGATTTCAGAATTTCTTTTACGAATTTTGTGTAATAAGATTTTCCAGTAAGCTCTGCAGAGCAGATAAAGTCTGGGAAAAGATCCAGAGCTTTCTTCTTTACCTGGAATGTGACCATAGTTCTAAGAAATACATTAGCATGTTAGCATTGTGAACAAGACAGTCTGAGTTCATGTTTTTAACCTATGAATTTCTTTGTGGTTTTCCCTAGAGTTATGTATTTTAATTTTAACAATCCTGGTCTTTTACAATGATAATACTTTGCTTACCAAATTCTAGGAAGAAAATGATTCATGAAACTGTTTCCACATATATGATTATTTTATGTATCTAAGTTATGGTATACTCTAGAATCATTGTCAGTGACCCCTAAAACCAAGAATAATTTATTGTTGTAATATTACTTATATTTTAGAACTCAAATTTTTAGCTACCATAATTTGAGGAGAAATGGCAAAAGTACATTTGGAGATATACAAAATAGAGAAATTACAGCTGACTAAATGGCTAGCTGATCAATTAAATCGGATAGGACCTATAAGCCAAAGGTAATACCTCATTTTACCCAAGCCCAGAAACTTACACTGTAATATTTTAGCTGGATGTGTTTTATGAGTTAAAACTGCTTCATTAGAAGAAGATCAAGGGGAAAAAGGGAAGGGATTATAGGAACAAGTATAAAGGGCACATGGACAAAAACTAAGGAGGGTGGAAATGGGAGGGAGGTGGGGAGCACTGGGCGGGTGGACTGGGATGGGACTAAAAGACAGAAAACTGTACTTGAATAACAATTAAAATAAATTTTTTTTAAAAAAGAAGAAGAAGATCAAATAGTAAGCTTCCAACCAAGATGGAGGCATAGGTAGATATGCTTCTCTTTCTTGCACAACCAAAAGGATAAAAACCAACTTAAAAACAAAAAAAAAGCAACCAGAAAATTATACTGTATGGAAGTCTTACAACCAAGGAGTTAAAAAAGAAGCATTCATCCGAACTGGTGGGAAGGGTGGAGACAGGCAGCTGGTCAGGAGACCACGTGTGGCAAGGCTGCAGCTGGCAGACCAGGCAATCCCACATTTGTGTGCGAACAAACCATGAGGAACCACTGGGGAGCAAGACAGACCACACTTAATAAGTAATAAGAGATAAATTAATATTAGCTATATTCTTTGGGCAAATTGCGAAACCTGTATCTCAGTTTCCTGCTATGTAAAATTGAGCTACACCAGCCAGAGCTAGAAGCTTTAAAAACACAGTAAAGTTGCAAATATATGGCAGGACAGTTAATAAGGAAAAACTCAGGAGGAGATGAAACCATTTGGAATCGTAACAAGCTGAATGGAAGGGAACTGATGTCTATTAATGATGACAATTTATCTGTAAGTGCATGAGATTAAGTTTGTGTGCTAAAAATTTGGATGGAGTGTAGGTGGCAAGTTTGAGATTGGCATTAACATTTTGGAGTGACTATTGAATGGGGGAAAAACAAGAAAAATACTTTTGAGCTGACCAAATGACCACCTGAATTTGAAAGCTATTGATTTATACTTAATTGCATAGCTTTTTCCAGGCCATGCTCTCTCTTCAGCCTAGATGGCTGAATAAAGAGGTGAAGTTTTACAGAGCAGACTAGGAAGGAGGATATGGTGGGCTGGAGTCTGTGGTACAGTTGAGGGCATTGTTGACATATACGGTGATATGTAAGTCTCTTGTTGTGAATAAAACACAATGCCTGGAAAGTGGTTTCTCTGAAAATGGGTGAAAAATAGAGGGTAAAGAAGGCCCTGGCTGGTGTAGCTCAGTGGATTGATCGTGGGCCTGTGAAGCAAAGGGTCGCTGGTTCAATTCCCAGTCAGGGCACATGCCTGGGTTGCAGGCCAGGTCCCCAGTAGGGGACACAGGAGAGGCAACCACACATTGATGTTTCTCTCCCACTCTTTCTCCTTCCCTTCCCCACTCTCTAAAAATAAATAAATAAAATGTAAAAAATAGAGGGTAAAATAATTTGCAAGATTCTTTGAAGATGAAGAGCTTGGATCCTGTGAATGGAGGAGGGAGAGACTTAGAAAGACTTGGCCTCCAAACCAGTAATTAACATCAAAGATATTATTGGAAGTGTCATATCCATCATGGCTTGTGACATACTGTAGGTATAGACATGGGAGTAACATGCCGAGGTCCACAGTGAGCTGTGGTGGAAGGAGACTGTAGAGTCAGGAGAAGCCACACAGCAGCAGCAGAAGAAAAAGGCAACCTGAAGATCATTCATTGCATTTTGGAGAAAGGCCCAAAAATTTCTGCAGAAATTACTAGTTTCAAGTTTTTAAATAGAAATTTGAGTCCCCCTCACCTCAATTAGTGGGAAGAATTTGAATGGTTAAATTCTGTGGTAATTTTCGATAACCATAATTACTTGTATAAATAATTTATACTAATATTGTAATTAGAGGTATTACTTTATGCATTGAAGAAAGACGTGAGAATTATAGTAGTGATACCAGTTAGTGTATATAAAACAACATTATTCTGAAAATATAAATTCCAGACCAACCTCTAGACATAATGGTTCAGATGCATTTTATTTTTTTAACATTTTATTTATTCATTTTATTTCTTTTATTGTTGTTCAATTCCAGTTGCATTTTACCCCCATCACTCCCTCCCCACCCCAGCCATCACCATCTCCCTTCCCTGATCCCACTCTGCCGTGGTTTTGTCCATGTGTCCTTTTTAGTTGTTCCTGAAAACCCTTCCCCCTTCCCCCCCATTACCCCCTCCCACCTCTCCTCTGGTTAATGTCAGCTTGTTCTTAATTTCAATGTCTCTGGTTATATTTTGTTTGCTTGTTTGTTTTGTTGATTAGGTTCCACTTAAAGGTGAGATCATATGGTATTTGTCTTTCACCGCTTGACTTATTTCACTTAGCATAATGCTCTCCAGTTCCATCCATGCTGTCGCAAAGTGCTGCATTTTATTTTTTTTTAAACTCCTCCCTGGCTGGTGTAGCTCAGTGAGTTGAACACAGGCCTGGGAACCAAAGGGTTGCTGGTTCGATTCCCAGTCAGGGCACATGGCTGGGTTGTGGGCCAGGTCCCCAGTCAGGAGTGTACAAGAGGCAACCACACATTAATGTTTCTCTCCCTCTCATTCTCCTTTCCTTCCTTTCTTTTAAAAAAAAAATTGAAATAAATAAATAATTTAAAAAATTTCTCATAGTACAATAATTAATTAGTTTTACAAGTAGATCTATAAAATACAAACTAAGTCCTGAAATCTCCAATACACCTTAACATTTCCATGTATGTGTTTAAAATCACAGTCATCTCATAATATTTAGCACTTTTTGAAGATGTATCAAGAAATAAAGTTATCCTCCAATCATAGTGTCTGTTATTCATCTGAGAGAGAAAACAGAAAAAAAAAAGTCCTAAGCACCCACAATAAAAACTTAATGTGGTGCATTTCATTCTGTTGAGTTATAAGTATTTGAAGTGATTTCATTTATGTTTTCAATTTCTTTCTTTGTAACACAAGGAATAAATGCATGTGAGTGTGTGTGTGTGTGTGTGTGTGTGTGCATGTGCTCTTCCTTCAAACAGGCTGCTAGAATTATTTTTTTCCTCCTGTGGTTGAAGAAGGAACTCGGTTAGGAAAACCATTATGGATTGCCTCATTAAAGGATTCCTGAAATTGCTTACTTGTGACTACCTGTCTGGAAAGCAATCTCTTCCTCCTTTGCCAGAGCACTGGAGAAGTGGGGCTTATTGAACCTTCTGTCATGGAAGGAGCTAGCAAATAAAGATAGGTTATACCGAGTGAAATCACAAAACCCCAATGTGCAGACGAATTCTGATTTGCATATTGCCCCACAGACCTAGAGAATGGAATTGTTTTTTCCAATTATAGGTTATACAGAAATATGGCTAGACTAACAATCAGGCTTTCTTTGGATTGTGCTTTAGAGCTATGAGTTTTAACTATTTCTCTCTGAATTGTATTATTTTGAATGGATCAAAAGAGAAGTTTACAGGAAATGATGCTTCAAATTATACTAGTACTCATACATCACAACACTCAGAGATTACAATTTCAAGAGTACCTTATTCATTCTCTGACTGGAATCAAAATTATTTTTTGGAACCCTGGGGCTAGGTTACATCTCTTAGCTCTCTTTGCGTTTCCAGTTCCTATTGAAGTTCCTCCCATCTGTAGGCAGTTATTAAATGTTTATTTCATAAACTATGGTATATGAATCTATTGCCAAATAGATTAATTAACTTTGCCAAAATCTGTTTTCTAAATTTTAGCATGTAATAATTATGAATTTATTATTTTTCTAATATCTTCTTCAATTTTATCACAGTTCCTGTTATTCTTTTCGGTAAAAAGAAATAACTCAGTAATTTTTATTACTATTTATATTTTTAAAGATTTTCACTAACTGTTATTCTTTTATTGGCAAAATAATTGTGTAATTTCATTTTTACTTAGACTTCAATTTCTTCATTATATGATTTCTCTTATGCTTTCCCTAACCAGGGTTAACATTTTAATTTTTACATTTTTTAACTGAAATACCTCCAAATTAAATACATTGTACTGCAATGAATTAACTATTATTAAAAATATGTGTCATGCCCTAGCTGGTATAGCTCAGTGGATTGAGCACGGGCTTGCAAAGCAAAGGATCCCAGGTTCAATTCCCAATCAGGGCACATACCTGGGTTGTAGGCTAGGTCCCCAGTTGGGGCCGTGCAAGAAGCAACCACACATTGATGTTTCTCTCCCTCTCTTTCTCCTTCCCTTCCTCTCTCTCTAAAAAATAAAATAAATAAAATCTTTAAAAATGTGTCAGTTAAGGTTTTTTTTTTTCCAAAATTTCAACATAACCATACCTTTATTTATTCACTCATCCATTCAACAAAAGAGCTTTAGAAACTGGTGTACACATTGGGAATACAGATATAGAAAAACAAATTACTGCTTTATTTATAATATTAACTCCATTCTAATGTTTGAAATCATAACAAATATTTGAGTTCTACATTCTCATGAGGATTATTGACTGTCCAGATTATATGCAGGATCCCGTAAAAGTAACGCCTGCTTGAGTGTGGTTGGTCAGGTGATAACATGGATGTAGTAATTTATAGTTTTAATTTGAATATTTCACCTAAAATGTCATGTGGTGTGCTTGAGTATGATATCATGTTACAGAATTACATGCTTATGATTTTACAATAAAAGACTTTGTAATAAAAAGGAGGCTTTATTTGTGCCAGACCCTCCGTTGCTGTTGTCCTGCTTTGATCTTGTACAGCCTCTCTTCTTTTGTGTGTTTATCTGAATGAAACTTCATCCTATGTTTTTCTGATAATATCTAAAGTTAAAGGTCATTTTGTAGTCTCACCTCCATATTAACTTCTGAGGTTCTAACTACTCTATTTAATTTAATATTATCTAACACCCAAAATAAAACTACTGAGCCATGGTCCCTCGAAACCTACATTACTTGCTCATGTTAACGTGACCCATTTAAGAGCTAAGTGGGATCTTGTTCTCTTGTTGAATCTATTGCATTGTCTGTGGTATTGTCTATCCACTTAAGAGTAGAGATATTGAGCAGTGGAGATGTAAACATACACTACTGTATGATGATTGTTTCTAACTCATCAGCAACTTACATTTAGGGATTGTGTACAAGCCTAGATTGTATCATTTCATTTCTCACACCCTGTTCTCAATGAGTTATTCAAATAATAGTTGACAACTCAGCAGAGTTACTATTCATATTATTTCTTCGCTCTTCTAATCCATATGTCATTCTTGCTTAAGAGTTTTAGTTTTCATCCATGCTTTCTGCCTTAACAATAAGCTAAAAAGCAGGGGCTTCAGAGTCTGGCACACCCAGCTTTCAGGAACAGCTCAACTTTGCAGCATGATGACCTGGGGCAAGTTTAAACTTTTCTGTCTCTTAGTGTCCTCATCTGCCATAAAACTATGCCTCTCTTCCCCTCAGGAGAGTGATTGTGTAAATTACTTTGCACACAATCGATGCCCAGTAAATGGTAGGCTCTTATACTATAAACCATTGAACCTTTGACATTTTGCAGGCTAGTGTGTTCTTTTACTTCAGCACTAAAATGAAGAGGGAAGAGGCAGCTCACTTTGATGTAAGGGGATGAGAAGGTGATGTGTGACTGGATTAGATGAGCATGGGGACAGAGCAGTGGCAGTTTCACAACTAGGCTGCACCTGGTGCGAGGAAGCACCACACCTATTCTACCACTTTAGTCCAGATGCTGAAGCCTGATAAAGTGGGAATAACGACAGAATGTAGGGAGTATGGTGAAAAAAATTCAAAAGACAGAAATACAATGAAAGAATTTATTCAGTAAACTATATAAGCCACTTGGTTTTTTGTAACCCTTATTAGCAATTTTGAAAAATTTTTGCTGGAGAAGTTGAGAGAATATTAATCACTTGGAACATGCCTTTCAAACTCAGCTACCAATAAAGTTTTAGGACAGTAAAGATAACATTTTCATTTTCCTTTCAACATGTTTCCAGTAAAAATGTATGTATGCTTCTCTGTAACATACATGTAACAATTATTGACATCCTACCAGAGTTCCAAAGAGTATATTTTGACAATCATATGTATAGATTATGTGATTATACTTTTACAAAAGCAACAAATTACTACTCAAGTAAGTCTCACTTTAGAAAGTACATTATAGCAATATTTCTCTCAAAAATATTTGTTTAAAAAGGTAAATATTGATTTTTAAAGTTTGCAGTTGATAGTAAAATAAATTAAATGCAAAGGAATTTGAAAATAAAGGTAACAATGGTATTTTCAAATACAAGCTGATTTTACTTGAAAATATTACTTTCATTGGAGGGAGACATCCCTAGTACCTAAATTACGTTCACAACTTACACCTAAAACTTCTCGTTGGCTTCTCCACCAGACCATTCCAGTCCCTTCTCTTTTATGAAAATGTATCAGAAAAAGTCCATAGAAATTTTCTTCTTAACTTGTAATATATTTGTTTAAATCAGTATTTTGTTATTAATCACATATTGACTTTTAAATTAAACTTTATTATTTTATGAATATACAAAGAAAGCATCATCATTAAGAAAAGTATAATGAAGAAAAAATCACTCTATCTCATTGTGCAACATATTAACAATTCTCACTGATACACTATAATCATAGTACTCAAATTTGAGTTAATGCTGCAATATTTCTTCACATGTTCCTTTTAAGTACTTTGTAAATAGTAGATGAGGATGATAATGTAGTTGGAATCAAGGCAAATAGATTATTTTAATTATTTTATGTATTTATTTTTGTTTACTACTAGTCTTCTAGTGTATTTCTAACCACTAACAATTTATCAAAAATAATTTTGATTACCAAAAATTATTCCCTACTGTGATTTTTACCAAAATTATTTGTGCACCCTCTTATTTTAGAACATTCAGGTGGTTTCCAATATTTCACGTTTGTAGAATATATAATGCCACTGTGAGTGCCTTTAAATATAATTGATTTTCTGCACCTTAAGTTTATTTGTTTTTCTGCTCCTCATGTTCAAAAATGACCACATCTAATAACTTTCTGTGAACACCAGTAAAGAACAAGTAGTTACGTATATCATCTGGTTATCATTCCAGTCCAAATGATGGTTAATGATTTCCTCCTATGAGAAGTCAAATCATAGATTTTAATTCCATCCTAGTTCCAAGAATGACATTCCAAGAATGTCATTCCAAGAATGACAGTTAAAGCATATATAATACATTAAGAGGTATTTTTAAAGATTTTATTTATTTATTTTAGAGAGAGAAAGGGAGGGAGAAAGAGAGGGAAAGAAACATCAGTGCGTGGTTGGCTCTCATACGCCCCCTACTGGGGACCTGGCCTGCAACCCAGGCATGCAACCTGACTGAAAATGGAACCAGCAGCCTTTTGGTTCACAGGCGGGCGTTCAATCCACTGAGCCACACCAGCCAGGGCTATGTTAAGAGGTATATTTAATTTTAATTCTAATATGAGCTATGAATAAAAAATAGTCATAAAGGGCAGATAAATATTTTTTCCTTAATGAGTATGGTTGCATTTTAATACCTGCTGTTCACAAAGATAAACTACAATGGATAATATGTAGCAAGAATTTGAAATGATTTTGGGAACTATATTTTAAGGGGTATGAGGAAATTTCACATACAACTTATTAATGAGTTGATTAAAAATGGTGTGTAATTCTGGTTGAATGAAAATTGATTTATCAGATTGTCTATGAGTTGCATTTTTTCCCCTTTTGTTCTATGGTTTTTCTGTGTAACACTGGAACTGTTCAATGATTACCAGAAAAGCAGTATATTTAATCATTTTAATATCTACAGCCAAAATCACTGTGGTCAATTAACTCAATCAACAATTGAGTTTCATCCTTCAATATAGCATACATTTTAGGACACTTGACTCCTCCTGAAATCTTCATGGGCAATCTATTAAGACAAATAAAGAATGTGTATTAAAAAGGGCAATGCAGTGATGACATTCACATTTCAGAAATGTTCTAATCAAAGTATTGAATTATCAAAAACATAATTTAGAAGGGTAAAGCACTTTAAAGTGGGTTCAAAATTATCTTTTTACTTGTACAATGTAAAAGCAAGGTGACTTTATTTAATGTAAAACATTCATATAAATCAAAGTAATTATTTCATTTTATAACATTACTTTTGGAGGAATTCAACTTAATGCAATTAATTCCATTAAGAGAATAGCTTATGTGCAATATAGTTTAAAATTAAATGGTGAGACTAGTTAGTTCACTGTAATTATAAGACAGAGTACTTGAGAGTTAATGCATTTCTATGGTTTTTTCAGATGCACTTTTTTTAAATTCATGAATAGCAAAACTAAAGAGATGGCAGAGATGAATGAACTTGTGTCTGAGTTTGAAGGAGTTATAGGCTATCATGTGATCTAGTTCCCAGTCTAAAGGCCCCATTTTCATTCTAGGAAATTTGGTTTCTACTCAAGGTCGCAAAATGCCAGGTGTAAGTCAC
>PVKM010044311.1:0-12270 GCA_004027735.1 Carollia perspicillata | reverse complement strand
TGCAGCCTGACATGGCCATGGTGGGAGTAGTTATGCCACAAAAATCAATAAACACCATGAATCAAAGTCCTCCTCCCTACAGCCAGTTTTACCATTTGTCAGGACACCCTTGAAAGGAGATCTAGAAATTACATAGGACTTAGGGGCTAAGCAATCACTAACTTTTGTTTACTAAATTTGAAATATCAGTGGCAAAGCAATTTAAGGATTTAGTTGAGTCTGCAAGTCCATGGGTTAATCACCAATCTGTTTATCTTTTTAAATTGGACTCTTTCAATTTACAATCTGGGCAGGGGATTTGTACTTCTGAGCAACTACCTTCAGTTGCTTCTTTATTTGCCCAGACTCCAGTGTCAAGGCCTTCATCTTGTCCTTTGTTTCACAGCACAGTGAACATATGGTCTGCAAGGAAAGAGGCAATAACTAAATAGCGTTTAGTCCCTAAGCTGCAAGCCCACTGAATATTTGTCGTTAGAATATTTATCCCTTTCACAGGTAGAGAATTCGTAGCAGGAGATACTGGATAGGAGCCTGAGCATCAGACTTTTAATGTGCCAGTTTCATCTCATGAGAGGTTTCCTACCTCCTGCTTTGTTTGCATTTCTCTATTTTGGTGAAGAGGAATTTTGTTTTTATAATATTGCAAATCTTCAGGTCACTGGACCCTCAGACATTTTGGATTATAGCACATTGGCAAAAGAATACCTCCCCGAGCATAGATACATTTAAATAAATCTTTCCAATGGGTCAATTTCCATGAAGTTTTTGTCTTTCTTGTAGGAGAAAAATCAAGTGAAGCATGTGTATCAGGGAGGAAGAAGTGCTCAGCTATGTTCATTGTCAAGGCTGATAAATCAATATGCTTAAGTGTCAATGCTGATATGCCAGAAAGAATGGGAAGGAAAGATTGAGCACTGCACCTGGCAATATGAAGGTCTGTGAGCACCGTGACCAGAGCAGTTTTAATAGAATAATGGGGGCAAAATGGAGAGGGTTTAGGTGACAATGGGATCAGAGGAATTGCAGAAAGTGCCTGGTGAAGTTTTGCTACAAAAGAAGAGCTTCGAAGATTATTTTTACCCCAGTGGAGTTTTTGACAGCATGTCCCTGAATATATTTCCTTCAATAAGACAGGTAGTTCTCTCCTGGGCTAGTCACATTCCTGTAGCTACTCTAGTGCGCTCTAACTTATTACCACCTGGTGGCACCTATAGGTACAGCAGATTCAGTTTTTAAAAAAAGTCTACTCTTTTCAGTTAGCCAATAGCATAATGAGGGTCTTAACTACAGGTATTGGTTGAGAATTTGTGACAACTAATATGTTTACTGACTTGAATCATGCAGAACCCCTGAATTCTCCTTTTAACTCATTCACCATGAAAATTACCAGAAGAAAGTTACTTAACTTCCCATACACCGGTGTATGTATGTATGTGTGTGTATATTTGTATATAATATATATAATATGTGTACATAAATATGTGTGCAAAATACAGTATACATAAAGTTTTTTCATTACTAAAATGTGGATTAAAAGAATGCCTATATGATGCAGCATCAAGAACAAAAAATATACTTAATAAATAGTTTAAGGCCTAATGAACAAATATGCTATAAATTCAAGGCATTACTAATCTATTTACATTTTTATCTATTACATTTAATTCTAATTATTAATGCTTAGTGGAAAAATCTCATTTTACTTGTTAAGGTCAGAATAACCAATTTCTAAGCTATTGTCTGCTGGAAGGTCTAAATTTGAGAATGAATGGATTTACTTAGGCTTTACTAAGAGCCTTGAATTTTAAAAGCCTTACAGTTTATATATAATAAGGATTGAAACCCCCCTGTATTTGTAGATAGAGTGTGCATTTCAAAGTAATGCCGTACTGGCTATTTGCCTGACATTTCTGAAAAGAGCTTAAGTACAAGAAGAAATGAAGAGCAGTGATAATGGAAGGAAGCATTGAACAGGATTATTATTCAGCTCAGTTCTTACCTCCTACTTCTGTATGCTGTTTTTAGTGGTAGGAACTGTCCTTAGTGTTCCTTTGCATTTTCATGTGGAGGGGAGGAAAGTATCTTTATTCTTTATAGGACAAAGAGGTCAGCATGATGGGAGAGCCAGGGTTCATTTTGCCCTGTTTCAGAATCACTCTCCAGTTCCCCTGAGAAGGACGCCTGACTTCTCTGCTCTGCGTGTACACTCCCACTCCATTCGTCCAATGTCCTATGTTCAGGGCTGTAGCTTCAAGCAGGTGGCAGCTCATCATTACTTCTGTCCAGGGTCATGAATAAGATAAATTTATATCCAGTCAATTTTCCAGATTAAATTCATTCTCAGTGTGAGTTTGATACTGAAAAATACAAAATGCTTCAGGCTCCTGGCCCTGTCACAGGAGCACAATCAGATTCTACATCAAGTTCACTTATCCTCCTGTCCACTGAACAGGTCACATTCCTGACTGGGGCCTTTCCTGTGTGCTTATGTTTCATGTGAGCCTGTAGGTGCATAGTTTGGAATATTGACTTTGACATTATTTAGTATAGGACTAAGCATAATGCCAGGGCTATTATATAATAACAAAACAATAGAAAACTATTCCTCCATGGTTTCTACTTTTTACCAGAAGTCACTATTTCTAAATATATTAAATAGTTTATTTATTTTGAATATTTTATGTATAATAATAAGGGCTAATTTCATCTACAATGGTAATAATGTATTCATTTTAATATTTAAATTTTAGCAGATTAATTAAATACACTCCCATATTAATAGAGAAAAATTATGGAAAGGGAATTTGGTATAAGTAGAAAACCACTATGGTAATACTGATCATTTTGTGGTTTTTGAGGATGTCCTAGAACAAGTGGCAATATTGAGTCAAATTATATCTGTATGGATTCTTTTTATTATTGCCTGAGGTGCAATGAAGATTTGTTGGAAAACATTATGAAGTGCATGAAGTGCTTTTAATCCAGAAAGAACAAATAGTTTTACAACACTAATTTCAGTCTGATCTCACCTAGAATAAACATTTCAAATTAATCAGATGACAGCAAATGTTACATTCAGTAACCAATGTTTATTGAGTATTCGCTGTGTAACAGGTACTATAGTATATTTTATCTCATTCATGCTTCCAAGCAATCCTGTTAGGGAGGTCCCTTAGAAGATAATGCGGGTCAGAAGCTAAGTAGCTAATCCAGCATTACACTGATAATAGGAAGTGGAACCAGAACTCAAACCTGTGTGTCTACCTTCAAGTCCATACTGTTGACCACCAAGCTCTGTGACCATGCTGGGTAGTGAAAGGATGAAGCAATGGTTCCTGCCTTTAAACATCCCACAATGTAAAGGAGAGATGGATGGATAAATACAGAAATGATATCAATGTGGTACAGTGAGAACTGTAGAAAATGGATATACAAAATGACATGTGAACATAGAGGCAGGAGGCAGCAGTTGTGTCTGGGTAAATCAGGTGAAGGTTCACAGAAGTGAAATCTCAGGCACAAAAGAAAAGAGGGGCATTTGAGGCTAAGAGCACAGTAAGTAAAGAGACACCAGGGAGGAAAAGACATTAGGCCATGGTGGAAACATTTGGTTTTCAATACCAAATCCTGCAACATTTGGTACTGGAGTAGAGGTGCTTGTGGCAAGAGCACAGGAATTCAGTATGGCAATGCTCTGGATCTACTCTGTTGAATAACTGAATATTAAAATAGCCTGGAGGGTTCAGGGAGCATAAGTTAGAGGTTAAGTGACTAAGACAGGACTTGTGACTTGCTAAGTGTTAAGCTAGGTCTACTTCTCTAGTTATTTTAATCACTTTGTCAGCATCCTTCAGAACACATTCTTTATGTAGATATTTTGTCTCAGGTCAACAACTCTGTGCATTTCAGCTAATGCCTCATTATTATGCTAACTGTATTTTCTTTGTTGAAAATCTGTATTACAGAGTGTTACTATATATGGCAGGGTATGATTTGGCCTTGCTGAACTTTGGGCCATTACCAGTGGCTTCAGATTGAACAGGGTTATTTTGAGGTTATACAGTGACACTACAAAGGATTGAATTATTTATGACTTTAATATTCAACAGTGTTTCTAGCTCAAGATCCAATACACCACTGAATAGTATCTGCCAACAAAACACTGCATCTGTTCCATTTGTTGATGACTGATAAAACAAAACAGTTTGAGTTGCTGCTTTGAACTTAGTACGGGTTGAATTTCTGCCCAAAGTATTTCAATAATATTAATAATATTTTTGCAAAAATATTAATAATGTTTATAACAAATAATAATATTTATTCTGATACTAATTAGTACCAATCATAAGGGATACATGAAATTAACATATGTGTATCTATACTGTATTACTGTATTTACTAATTTTATTTTTGCATAATAGACTGACTTAGAGAAATAAGTGTCTTGTTCAAATACTAGTTGTAATCCCTAGCTACATTTCTGTAAAATATTAGGGTCTGGTCTAACATATTTTTCAAATATTATGAGTGAATACCTCTTTTTTCATTATACATACCTTCAACAAAAAGTTAAGAAAAATCAATATTAGTTATTATGAGAGAAGAGGTAGATGAAATACTTTTAAATTCTTTTTAAATTCTTCCTTTCAGAAAGCATTTGAAAAATAAATATATTGATAATTTTATATAATTAAACCATAGAGATGGAAAGTAGTTTAGAGTTCAATTTTAATCATTTAAAAATATTTTTTAAAACTGTAAACATAAAAAACATCAACCCTAAAATGGGTTTTCATTACCTTATAGTAAGTAATGCAGCATAGAGCATTTCTGGGGAATAGTTCTAGGAATTGGAACATCTTACAGTATTATTTTTCCCAAGAAACAATGTTACATCTGGGAGTTGCATTATTGACCAAAAATTCAACATAAAACAAATCACAGATATGTCCACTAATGACGTGTGAAAGTAAATATTGAGTCATAGAACTGCCTAATGGAAATGATGCAAATCAGGTGGCTACCACAGTGTCTGGTACCTGTGCACATAGACAATCTGTACCTGTTAGTTTCTCAAAGCCAAGGTTCTCATCACTTTGGCTGCCGAACAGATTACCCCATAACTTAATGCTTAAAATAATAATAATCACTTATGCTCTCTCATGGTTCCTGTGGCTCAGAAAGCAGAAATCAGACAGGGCACTGCAGACTCAAGTGCTCTCTGCTCCATGATGACTGAGGCCTCCACTGGAAGAGACAAATATAGAAGTACTTCCCTCCAGTGCGTTGTGAGTCAGTGGAATCATCTGAAGGCTCATTCACTCACATGTCTTGCAGCTGTAGGTGGTTATCTGTTGGGAGCCTAACTAAGGCTGTTGGCTGGAACATCTACATGTGGCCTCTCAGTATGGCCTGAGTTTCCTTACAACATGGTGGTTTGGGTCCAAGGACAAGCATAAGATAGATGAGGAGAGAAAGAGAAGAGAAGAGGGGAGGGGAGGAGAGAAGAGGAAAGAGAAGATACATATTACACGGAAGCTGTTGTGCCTTTTGTGATCTCTAGCTTGAGAAATCAAGCAGCCTTACGTCTGCCACATTTCAATGGTCAGCTATAGAGATCCAAAGATAGGAACATCAACCTCTCCTCAGTGGAGGCATGTAATGTCATACTGTAAGAAGAGCATGTGGGATATAGTATAAATTGGTGCAGCCACCTTTAAAAATACAATTTGCCAACCTACCAATAATTTGAAATAATAAAATTACATTTGAAATAAGAAACTAGAAGGGTCCAAGTGACTTTATATGGCAATTATTTGGAGATATGTTGGGAACCATCCTGCCTGGTTTTAGAAACTGTAATCCCCCATGGCTAAAGCTGAGTAAAGGACCTTGGGACCATAAGCCACTAAGGAGACAAAGATTATCTTCCTGGCTGGGGTGCTGCCTCTGCCCCCTTCACTTTAACTGATTGGCCCCAGGTGGATGACTGATTAGCCAATGATGGGTAAGATTCCGCAAAGGAGGGACAACCCAAGACAGGCATGGTTGTGAAGGGTCTCTCAGGGAAGGACTTGGGGAGCTATAGAAAAAGGGACCTTCGCCCCTCAGCTTTGACATAGCCTGAGTCCTCATTCTGTCTGTGAGAAGTCTCCTAATATTTTGGCTGCCTTACTTCCCCGGCCTGACTTAAACCTGAAACAATGCTGGAGGGCGGTACAGCCCTGGGCAGGAACAGGCGGTTCCCCGGGGTGACTAGGCCCAAGAAAGAATGCATAAAATCCTGTGAAACCTGCTTTACTAAGAATGTCCTCAATTTTCTGATAAGTGTCCAAGCATGAAATGAGTTGTTTCTTAAAGTTTTATAGCCTTTTAGTTATCTGACCCTGATTCAGAATAAGCCCTCACAGTTCTTTGTATGTTATCTATTGTTTGATCATTACTGCCTGACAATGACTAATGAACTTTACCAGTATTCCTGTGCAAATTGAACCCAGTAAAAGCCTACTGAGGAACAGACTCAAGGCCCTTCTCCTTTGAGAGATTGACCACCTTTCCTCCCCAAGCAGATCATGTCTTGGTAGATTTATTTTCATCCATGGCAGACGGTGGGAGGACTCTGAGGGCGGAGCCTCCCCACAGAGATCCAACCCTCTGGAGAAAAAAATGAAGTCCCAGAAAAGTAAATAATCTGAGTGGGTCCATTCAACTGGTTATTCTAGTGTCAGGAGTTATGTTTGCTGAGTCTCAATTCTATAGTAATTTGCCATAATGATATTCCATAAAATGTGTCTGAGTTTGTTCATTGATTAGAAAAAGGGCTTAAAGTATTTAAAACTATCCATCAGTGTTAAAAACATTTTACATATAAGAAAGCTGAATTATTGAAACTAATCTTGGGGAAGAATGTTTCCCAGCTGTAGTTTAAAATGTATAGGAGTGTCTGATAAACAGGCTGGCTGGTGATGTCCCTGATACGTACTTGCATGAAGTACTTTCTACAAGTATGGGGCAGTTTTAGCAAGACAAAAGAAAGGACAGAGTGTCTGTTCTCCAACCCTGGTTCCTACACTTTCTTGTTTGAGCTTCAGGGAATCTGAGAGCTGATGCAAAAGCTGTTTCAGAAGGAATGTGTGAGACTCACAGAATAAGCAGGCATGCTTTGGGTGCCAGGTGACTCCAAGTACAACCAGGATTGGGAGAGGGGCAATCCCTGTTTTATGCACAGGGCACAATGGAGGGAACACACTGGTGTTTGGCATACTGGGGTGTTGCAGGTTTGGGGTTATTAATAAACAAGCACCTAGACAGAGAAACAGCATGTTTAGAGAGGTCATGGGGCAATTATAATATTCAAGTACTTTCCTCCAGTGGGTTCTGAGTCAGTGGATAGAAACAAGAGAGCAGGACAGAAACTGTTGAGGACTACTACTGCTTATGTGTCATGTGGCTCCTGAGAAATCATTGCAAAACTAGGATTAATTAGGCAGGATGGGGTGAGGTGGGATGGGGGATACTGAAATAATGATTAAGTCCTATAGTTATGTTGTGAAGAGTGACAGTAAAATTGGCATATAAATACTAATGCAGCCTCATTTGAACCCATAGACAGATAAGGTCTGTGAAAATTTGGATCACACTAATAAACTATCTGTAGTTAATAGTGAATTAGCAATGATTTTATTTGACTTAAAATTTTGAAGGGTATTTGGACAAATAATTTGGATAACTTATGTCTAAAACTGAACTGTTACCCTTTCTTCCCTTCATTCTGAGTCATGTAGAAGCATTGTAAAATTATTCATCGCCGTTTTAAAAACATCACTGAAGCATCTAACCACTTGAAAACATCGTTATAGGGTTTTTCTTGAAATTTAGAAATCCACAACCTATTCAATCCGCTGTCCTGTTTATATTTTATTCTTTGCTGTTCCCAGAATCCTAACCTGTCTTTTCTCACTTCCAAGACTTCTTTTTCCACCCCTAATCCAAGGCAGCTTTAGTGTATAAAAATCACAAAAATGCAGTTGCAATGGTGTGTGCAAGTGGAATGGGACTGAGTAGGTAGTGGAAGATAGATAACTTATCAGTAGTGTAGGTTCACCCCCTGGCTCTGCCAATGACCAACTATGCAAATTTGGGCCTGTCTTCATCTGCAAAATAGGGATATGCACACACACATACACTATCCCTAGTAGGTCTGTTGTTATGATTAAGTGAGCTAATACAAAGAAAGGTGTGAGGCACACTTTAAGAACCTACATCACAAGAGTTTGAGCCAAGATTTCCAAATAATAGCACTAACTAGGTAGAGCCCACCCACCCAATATTTTCTGTGCGAGCTGATCTGTGTCTCATGGCCTTTCTCCAGAAGTAGAGCACAGATGTTAGTTGAATAGTTTTGAATAAGCAGAGGGGTGAAAACAAAAACAAAAACAAAGCTTTGAAAAACAATAACCAATCTTTTATTTATTATTGAGACATTTTAAGCATAAAAATGAATGCAAACAAGCTTTATATGTCCTGGGTTTAAAAATTCCACTTCTAAGTCCTTTATAGCAAAACTTTTTAGAAGTAATTCCTGGCTAGTAATTTAGCCCTGGAAAGCCAGGGGGAATTTGGACTGTGAGAACAAACTCTGAAAGCCAGCTGAACTCCTTTGGCCCACTGACATCCCATCAACATGCAAAATGTCAGCTACTGCTCCTACAGCTGGTGAGTAGTGATTTAAAAAAGAAAAGTCTACCATATGAATGGGAAAATAACATGGAAGGCATTGCTTGGGTCAGTGCTACAGCAAGAGTGACAGAAATGGATGGAGGAAAAATAAATAATTGATCCCTGGCACCAAGTTATGGTTAAGGATTTTACAGAAAAAAGAAGATGTTTAACATAATGCAGTTTCCCCTAAATTTAGTCATTCACAAGCCACCCTCGCAATTTTGCCAAATTCACATACTTCCTGTATTATTGTTTTCTTCATTTTTTTAACAGAGCCACTTTAAAAAATCTTATATATATTTAGACAGAAACTTTATTCACTACTATAAATGGAAAAGCAAAATACTTTTGCACAAATAGGAAGTAACTATAAAAATAAAAAGAAAACAAAGCAATGTTATTAAAGTATAGTTAAATATTGTTATCTACATAAGATTTTGGCCTTAAGGCAGGTCTGCTATATTTTTTGTTAAAAATGGAGGTTGGCAGATGTTAGAGAGATGTTAGACATACTCACTCCAAATTGATACCTCCTCTTTGGGGCCTTTAGAAAAACTGAAAGAGATTTGGAAAGTGGGGTAACTTTCTCACTACGTGAATGATTCAATAAATACGTATTAAGTCAATGTTATTTAATACCATGTCTATGAACATAATATAAATGTTTATGATAGAAATAGTATAAATTTAATAGTATAACTCTAGAAATGATCTCCATCTCCACTTGTACCATGTGCTGGGATTGGCATATTGGTTAAGAGGGTGGTCTGAGTGTTAGACCTGCATTTAAATCACAGCTTTGTCACTTAATGTCACAGCTCTCTTCAAAAAGTAATTTTAGCACTATAATCCCATTTTCTCATTTTTATTTAAGATTACCTTTAGCACATTTAGTAAACTTTATTGTGATGATTATGTTAATGGGAATATGAGGTCTGTCCAGAAAGTATCCAGCCGCATACTATGAAAAATAGAGACATTGATTGAAAAAGATACAAGAGACATTGTACATACAACAAAGATGCTTTAGTCCCCTTCAAAGTAGGTAGCTTGGGACCTCACACAGTTCTCCCAATTGCTGTCAGTAGTCCCATCATTTTTTCCTGAATCTCACTGATGGTCTGAAGTCTCTTCCCTTTCAAGGATGATTTCAGCTTTGGATAAAGCCAGAAGTCCCAGGGAGCCAAATTTGGGCTATAGAGGGGTCAGTCACCTGGGTGATTTGATGTTTTGCTAAAAATCTCTGAATGAGATGTAATGCATGAGTGGGTGTGTTGTGGTGATGAAGTTGCCAGTCACGAGGTGTCCATAGCTGTGGCCTTCTGAATCATTCGGATAGTTTCCATGGAGGAATGTCTAAGCTTAACTCAAAGTTTGGTGCAGATACATTGCTCTACTTGCTCAGTCATTTTGAAAGTGATAGCCACACAGTACACATGCTCACTCAATGGCGTCTACTGCCTCTACTGACTAGTACAGTGAAGTCATCATTGTTCACACATGTGCATTCCAGTTTACTGTCCTTGGCTGCCAGGTTACATTGATGTTGTGTAAACCATTCTCATTACATTAAAATGGTTGGACTTTTTTTTCTGGACAGAATACACACACACACACACACACACACACACACATATATATATATAAATAAAATATTTCTGATACTTCTGGAGAAGTAAAGGAAGAAATATTCTATAATGAAATGTAGCTAACATACCGAAAGAAATATAGCTAATATACTTTTTATATTGAATTTTTCTTTACTTATCTGGTTACTCTAAAGAAAGTAGTTAACATCAGTATTTAAAAGGTGAATAATAAAGTATGTTTACATTTCCTTTCATGTACTTCCTTGTGAAACATTAGTTCTAAAATTAATTCAAATTAGTTAAGTATTATCAGTGAGCTAAAAAGTGCTAAATACGAAAGAGCAGGAGCAAATAGCAGCGATTGAGTTCTGAGGAAGGTCCAAAGAGGGGCTGCATGTTAGGCTGGGTATTAGCAGCACATGGTGAAGAGAATAAATTATTTCTAATATATTTAGACTATGGTAATTGTGAGGAAAGTGAGGAAATATCAGAAGTACTCTCAGCAAATTTTATTAAGTATGAAAATTACACCAAGAGTCTACAAAGATTTTGGGGGGACCATTCTCCACTTCTCTTAAAAACACATAATCCTGTGCACTGTATCAGAACATGGTATGAACGCAAAATACATGTTCTCTGTCCTAAATAGCTCAACAGTTAAGTTCAATTGCTCCAAGGAATATGGTGAGATTTAGTGCTTTAAGTGAATTAAGGAAAATGAGTAAAATAAATGCAGCTTAATTTTGTGATGTGAAAGCAAAACAGGCCATTTCCTCTTGTGCATACTTATGAAACTGGTACATGTTAGGTTGTTGGAAAGTGACTGTCAGTGACTTTTATTTAAATAAAAGTGAATATGTGAAAATTGAAATGTATCTAAAAGATACATTAAATTTTGATGATTCATCTTTTAAGTGGGTGCCACTAGCTCATGCTTTTACATTATAGGGACTTCAGGTGATTTAAACTATTACATAATAAAATTTCCATTTGTGTGTATTTAGAAGGAATACAACTGTGCCAGGTATCTCTTGGCATGTCTGCTCAAGTAAATGCCTCCTTAATTGCCTGTGTAAAATGTGTCCCCACCCTCTGACCATGTTGACTGAACCCTGTGGTGGGCTCCTTATCCATTCCATGCCAGAGCGCTTCTGATATTTTCCTTAGGAGTCAAGAGTGAGAGTCTTTCTGAGGGCTGGAACTATAATATGTAAACTCAGGAGATAAGGCAATACTTCCTGACCTTGCATACTGTCATGCAAATTGGGAAGTAAAGAGTAGAAAGCTATACAAGGAGCAGCAGAGATGTCAAGACGGAATTTTGTGTGTGAGTCCAGTGGCTTTCAGCTGTTGCTTCCCCTCTTTCTTAAGGTCCACTACTTTTCTGCTCTTGGGTTCTATATGACCCTCTGTATCTTTACACATTCTATTTCTTTTTGCTCAAGTTAGATGCTGTTGAAAACAAAGAGCCCTAAGACAACATCAGTGGCATTTTGGTGATATATCAAAACTACTTAATATAGATTTGGAAATGTTCAGTGAAATATAAGGGATATTTGAAGTGCTCATTGGCTCATAAGAAATGATTAAGTAAAAAGGATATGCAGGATACCTAGGTAAAGTAAAGTATTAAACTGAAGAAACAGTATTTCAAAAATATAAATATAATTTATGACAAATAACAAAGAGAAATAACATAAACCAAAATATAAAATACATATCATGAGAAATGTTACAGTAATTAGACAATAAAATCCTTAACAAGTGTAGAAGAATCTTCAAATTTATATAGCTACCAACATTATTGCACATATATGTGAGACTCCAAGATTTCATAGAATAAAAAAAGCCACATAAACTTATTCTGTCATATTCTTACTGGTTCTGTATGTATTTTTATAAGAGTAATACATGCTAATTTTGGAAAACACACATTCATTTAAAGGACATAAAAAAAGCA
>PVKM010044310.1:0-12274 GCA_004027735.1 Carollia perspicillata | reverse complement strand
AGGGTGGGTGGGAGCACCGAGGGGGATGGGGAGTGGAACCAAGGAGGGGAATGATGGGGAGGTAGGGTGAGAGGCCAGGGGAAGGCCAAGGGGTCGGGGGTGGAAGGAGCCCAGGCTCCCTGGCTGGCCCATCACAAGCGCCCTGCCCTGGTTAGTTGGGTCTCAGGCACCCCCCACTGACAGTCACCCGAATGCAGAGTAGCCACTGGTTCCATGCATTCGCTCACCCCTCACTCACCCAGACTCACCTCAGTGAACTCTCTCCCCCTGGCTTTGTGCCAATCTATCCCCCTGCCATCTCACTCCTGAGCTCGCTCTCCCTCTCTCTCTATGGACACAGACGCCCTGGAGAGGGAGGCTCACACGTCTCCACCCTGTCCTCCCTGATGTGGCCTGTGTGCTTCCCAAAAGAGACAATCTCCTACGTATTCACCTTCAGTCCAGGTAACAGCAATACCACACTTTCCCACCTTCTAATGTAACTGTTCATAACATTTTGGTAAGTGTACTTTTTATGAAGAATTAAAGCCTTCAAAGAGCCAGTCTGCAACTAGAACCAATTTCATTTTTCAGTAACTGACAGGGAAGCAGGAGGAAGGGAGGAAGAAAAACCAGGCACCCCTGAGGACATCTGGGCACCGTGGGTATGGTTCTTCGTAACCACAATCATTCGGACAAGTGGTGGTCCCCATAACAAGTGCAACTGCAGAACCATGTCTTTCACTTATGAGGATGTCCAATAAAGGCGTCTATTCACATGCAGTCCTCTTCGCTGGCTTGTATGCATGGCAATGTGCTGGGGACCACTTTGTGTGGTATTGGGAATAGTAGCCCTGCACAAGCCTGGCCTTCAATAAGAGCCTGTAAGTCTTGACTGCAGAGCTGGGAATGCTGGGAGGCGGGCATGACCCGAGACTAGCACCGTCCAGTGGGAAATCAGGCCTAAAGAATGCATTATACTTGTGAGGCTTGCTTTGCTTTGTATAGCCCTGCTGCCTCGAATCTGTTATCTAAATCCAAACCAAAAGGAGTAAACTCCTATCTCAGGAACCATGCCTTAATGACCACCATTTGGTGCCAGCATATCTAACAGACACCAACCTGAGGCAGATCTCTGTGGTTTCTCAACTGTTATCTATAGATAATATCTGTTTTCTGTAACTATGACCTTTAGACTTTGATGAATGAGCTTTGTGTGCATGCTGTGTACCCCTGCACAAATTGTTCTCAATAAAAGCCTCAGAAGAAAGGACCTCAGGGCTCTTCTCCTCTGAGAGGTTAGTCAGCCTTTTCTCCCCATGCAGATTTTGCATTGGTAGCCTCATGTCATCCTTGACTCCAGAGTACCCTGCAGGATGGAGAGATACAGCACTCCACAGCAATGGAAAGCCAAACGAGCACCATCGACATAGCTTGGGTTGTAACCCATACCAATTCTTTTCAGGACATAAGCAATAACTTAATAAGGCCCTCTTAAATTCTGACAAGAAATTACATTAGACAAAGCAGGCCACAGTTTCATTTACAATACACCGGATGTTGCTCAAGGATGGAAATTCCCTGGTATCAAGCCAGTTATCTAACACCCCTCGTCAGCCCAGTTAGGGAGGCAAGGCCACTGTCTGCCAGGACTTTAAAGGGGGACCAGGTAGATGGCTGAATGGGTCCTGCAGTAGCGTGTCATAAAATGTTCATTCATGGAGAGAAACGGGCCCACATCTCTTGTGTTGTACAGTAGCAAACAAGGACTGATGTGTGTGCTTGTGAACAGTGAAACTTCCCTTGTTACTGTGGTGAGTATCAAATTTTAAAATCCTCATCTAGAATAACAGAATATTTCTAAGAAAATCAGGGAAAAAATAGGGCCATTTCTTTCCATAGGAAGCATAGACAATGTGGCACAATGTTGAGGGAAGCTTCTGAAATTCTCTTCTGATTGCTGTGGCTCAGCTTCCTGTGCATCATCCCACAAACAGAAGGGTCGTGGGTTTGAATCCCCATCAGGGCACATGCCAAGGTAGAGGGTTTGGTCCCTGTCACGCATGCGGAGGAGAGGCAACTGATGATGTTTGTCTCCCTCTCTTTCTCCCTCCCTTCCCTTTTCTCTAAACATAAAAAAATAAAATCTTTAAAAGGAAGTTACTTTATGTAAGTGAATTCAGAGGCAGGACTTCTGATAGTGTGTGTGTGTGTGTGTGTGTGTGTGTGTGTGTGTGTGTGTGTGTATTCTGCAATATTAAATGTAGGAGAAAGTTTTATTTTTATATTTGCTTACATTTGTTTGCCCTTGGGAAGAATCTTGCCTTGAAACATTCCTGAGGCATATAGATGTGCACACACACATATTTTTAACAACATTAGAAAATTAAACTCTGTGAACAAATGAGCCAGTGGTCACTTAAAGGCATTTTTTTAATTGTATTTATTTCTGTGCCTGTGTAGCTGTGCAAATAACAAAACACCAGATTTTAAAGAACCAATCTAGTATTCTAAGCTGTTAACTACTAATACGGCTAAATTGTTGGTCTGACATCCTTTGGCAGAAAAAAAGATTGGAAATTTAAAGACATATTTCAAATTTTGCTTCTTATTTAGTAAAAATAAATATTTTAAAAGTTCAATGCAGTTCATTCAATTGATATATATCAACATGATTAGAGAATCTATTGGCATCTTTAAAAGAAAATAATCATATGCTTTTACAGAGTAAATTAGTGACATTTATTTAATTCCATAACTAAACAAATTCATTATTGAAATGTCTCTAAAGAGTTCATCTTGTTTGCTTGAGTTGAAACAAATCATCCAGAGCTAAAGAATTTAAAGTTTCCAAACAATTCTTATATATCTTTTTTAAAGGTATATTTACTGTCTCCTTTATCTGAATGTCCAATACTCTACTTGCAGTTCAGACATTGTATGTCAAAATTCCTTGTGATACCTAATTATTTCTGAGCGCACTTTCCAGATTTTGTTTAAGGGTTTTGAAGAAAAGGTTACTGCCCATCAGGGTTGAAGATAATAAAACTATACATGAAACTTTGTGGGGAGATAGGCAATGCAAACAAATTAAATGAAGTTTAAGAGCATGTAAAAACTGTAAATATTGTTAGTGCAAATTCTTGTTTATAAATTTTTATTTAAAACTCATAAAACTAAAAAGTATTTAGCAACTGTAAATTGTTATAACTGTTCACATGAGGCAAATATTCCTTTCCTGACAAAAAAAAAAATTGGTATGGTGTATGTTTCCACAGACTTCAACAAATGTCAAATAAATAAAAGGAGTGATGAATTTTCCACAAGAGAATAGAAAGCAAATTTGTTCTGAATATTTTCTGATAAGGAGTGTCAAGTTTTGACAGCTGTGACTGCTGGTTAATCTAGTGAGGGAAACTTTTCAAAGAAGCTTCGGTTAATGATGCCTATTTGAAGTCAAAGTCTTGCTACTGTCTTGATAAGGTATTTCCTATTTGGATATTTTTAAGTTGTTAGTATTCATGAATGCTTATAAAGAACCAAGAACAATTTTTGCATGTCTTTAAACTGATATTACTGCTTTAGAGTCATATCATGTATACAATCTATAAAGTATCAAAATGTCAATATCAAAACTAGAGACTTTTGCACGGAACAGAAAAATGCTCACTATATGGCACCCAGTCATGTCCTGGAGCCTACATTAATGTGCAACAGGACTATCTACTTTTGTTCCGATGGGTTCACATGGAGGATGACACAGCGCCTGTAGGTCACTGCAGGCTGCACAGTGTGAGAGGCTGCAGGAGGGACAGAGGCACTGCAGAGGCAAATTGGGCGCTCACAGGCCACCACCGTCTGAAAAATGTTACCGTGGATACACATGGAAAGGGAGGATATGCAACTGTCAGGTTTGTTCCCCACTGACACAAATATTATACTATTTTCATTCTTTTGTCCCATCTGTTTCTGGCACTGAAACACATAGTAGCTACATACACAATGTGAATGGCAAGCAGCTCTAATGGACATTTCCATTAGGATGGTGTGAAAAATGTGCTTTGTGCCTCCTCCTTAGCCCTAGCCTGACATTCTGACCAGACGTATGCATGTCAAACGACTGGAAGATCAACGATTACATCTTCTGTTCTCAAAGAAATAGATCTTCAAGGTATATACATGCGAATAGACATACATGAATGGGCGTAAAGTGTAAAGACTTGGCTAACACACATTAATGCCTATTGAGGAAGAGGTACCAAATGACAAAGTGCATAAAAGACTTTGGCCAATTGATATGAATCAGGCTTTGTTACTGGTCCCCCTAGATCTGATGAACAACTGGCTATGAGGGCAGAGACAGGAAATGCATTTGTGGCTAGCAGCACGGACTCCCAGTTACCAGGGCTGATGCACCTACTGCTGCCTCTGAACATCCAACATGTATGCAAAGGAGAGCCATGAAGAGTCCTGCACATGTACTGTTTAAGGAAACCCTGCCTTGTATCAAGTTGATGAACCCACACCCTGTTCGTCCTGGAAAGAACAGAGGTTCAAAGTCATGGGGATACACAGGTTTTCTGCATACAAGACTGCTTTCCTATTTGCAGAGCCTCAGAAAGCACCACCGTCCATGCTTTGATGGGTATTGCTCAGTGGGTTGGGTGTCATCCCATAAACCAAAAGATCATGGGTTCAGTTCCTGGTCAGGGCACATGGCTGGGCTGCATGTTCCATCCCAGTCTGGGCACACACAGGAGGCCACCAATAGATGTTTCTCTCCAACATCGATGTGTCTCTCCCACTCTTTCTCTCTTCCTTCTCCTCTCCCTAAAAAGAAATAAATGAAATATTGTTTAAAATTAAAAAATATATAAAAGAAAGTTATTTGACCCAACTATTTCATTTTAGGATAAAACAAAAGTGATCAGTCAAGTATTTTTTTACTTTTTTAAAGATTTTATTTATCTATCTTTAGAGAGTAAGGGAAGGAGAGGGGGAGAGAAACGTCAATGTATGGTTGCCTCTCATGCGTCCCCTGCTGGGAACTGGCCTACAACCCAGGCATGTGCCCTGACTGGGAATTGAACCACGATACTTTGGTTCGCAGGCCCTTGCTCAATCCACTGAGCTATGCCAGCCAGGGCAAGTATTATTTTAATATATGTCACTGATTATGCTATTACAGTTGTCCCATATTCCCTGCTTTATTCCCCTCTACCCTACACACCCCTCCTGCCTGCATTTCCCCCTTTAGCTCATGTCCATGACTTGTACATATTAGTTCTATGGCTTCTCCATTGCCTATACTATTCTTAACCTCTCCCTGTCTATTTTCTAACTACCATTTATGCTACTTATTCCCTGCACCTTTTCCCCAATTTCTCCCCCATCCCTCTCCCTGCTGATAACCCTCCATGTCATCTCCATTTCTAACAAAGGCATCATTAGGTGATTGAATATGAACAGTTTAGTAAAATATTTGGAGATGAGGTAAGGAAATAATATCTTGCTTGTAACATTGTATCAGTTTAGTTTCTTCATAATAGGTTCACTAAGATTACAAGTAAAATTTCTTGCAAAGGAACGTACTCTTTCTTATTTTAAGCATTCACTTGTGCCCTCCATTATAATTAATTGTGCACAATTAATTCCTATGTTAAATAGAAAATATGTATTAGCTTATCTATTAGGGAAAATGGTAGTTTTTCATGCTTTCTCTTTCTGAATTTGTCTAAACATAATTAATCAACACATTTTCCCAAGTAAATGATCCATTACCTATAAAGAATTAGAGAATACAAGTACTTATGGCTGTGCAATCTTTATTATGTTTTTCTACAACTCTAGATTGCATAAGTAGCTTTGGGCATATTTTATCTACATAAATGTGAATGCTGAAGAACTTTTTTGTGATTCCCAGAAATGCACCTGGATAAATGTCATTCTCAGAGAAGAAGGGGGTTCACACATACACCTCCAAAGTGAACAATTCAGACCTGCCAAATCACCCAAACTGTGACCTGTGAGGTATTCAGTCACTCAATCGGAACTTCCTTGGAGGTCCGCAGTGAGTCTGTCACTAACTGTAACAGACATTCTTCGGTTTTCCTCTTGCTTGAATTCTCGGCAGTATCGACCCTTCTGACCACACTTTATATTATGGAAGATTCTCTTTCCTTGGCTTTCTCATATACAACAAACTCTTACACAGTTGATTGTACACCAAGATTTAGATATTTCACTACCTTTCCCATCTACAATTTTCTTGGAGGTTATTGGAAGAGTGATGGTACTTAGAAAGGTTAGAAAGTTTCCAGGGATTTTACTGGGCAGAAAAGGCACCCTTTCACAGGCAACATCTTGGATTAGACTTTGCATAACGTATCTTTTTCACCCAGAATTGAATCAGTCTGGTCCACTGTGATTTTGTTTTCAGTAACAAAGAATAGTCCCCACAAGGAAAGTTCCAAGTTGCAGAGGAGAGTCTGTCCTGATTCTCTGTAGAACAAAGATGCCACTCACTACAGGTGCAATAGATGTGGCATGTTTTCAGCTCTCTTGACTGCCAACCACGTTAGCTGTTTCCTCTCTACAAAGAGGAAGGTAAAGTTACAGGTTAAGTTGAATCATAAAAATACCTTTCATGTTGAAATAACAATATTTCTGATTATGTGGGAAGCACAGTTTGCCACCCCAAAATATGCGTGTTTGAGTTGTGGTGGTGGTGATGATGATGATGATGATGATCATCATGATCATGATCATGATCATGAAAGACTCAGGAGAAATCTTTGACCTTCTCCTTCATGGCCTAAAAGAACTCAGATAGGGGACATGCCCCAGGAAAGAAGATAACACAAAAAAAGTATAAATTAATAAGAACTAAATGTAATAAGCCAGGAGAAACCTACAGGGCCAATTTGGTCAGTCCTGTCTGCAGTACATTGGTAAAGAAGAAGCTTCAAATACTTTTCTTTGTCAAACATATTATTTTCCATCTCCATGTGATGTGCCTTGCTGCCTTTTGAAGCCCCAAACTTTGGGTTAACAAACTCGGGAGAGGTGGAGTTGTGGTCACATAGGTTCTCTTGTCTCCTATTCTTAGGTAATAAGAAAGTCTCAGCTTTCTCCACCCTGTTACTTTATATCTCACCCACCAAAATTCTCTTAATACTTCTAAAATGCTATTGCCTCCTTCCTTATTTTTTTATCTTTGTTAATTCAAATGTTTTTGTACCTTTTTGTAGTGGTTGATGAAGGCATGTTTGAACTGTCACATGAACTGAAAATTTGCATACATTTTATGTCTTGAGCAAATCATTAAAAAACAGTGGTGTTAAGTGAAATGTAACAAAAAAAATTAAAAATAATACATTATCACTGGACTCATTTAAGATTATTGTAGCTTCATAACTTTTTAACTAACATTTCATGCATTCTTTCATCAAATATGATGTAATTGTTGCAAGGTAATCCTTAAAAATTCATTTAATATAATAATTGGTTTTTATATTTGCATGCATGCTTGCATTAAACACATTTGCAAGTTTTTGTAAATGAAATACATAGCTCTACTTAAAATTAGTAACATTATTATGCCAAATTACTTAATGCTTTAGTCTTAATTTGAGAGGTGTTGGAACTACATTTGTGCAATGTTATACAATAATACTAAATTTGACAGAATTTAATATGTTAGAAGTAAAAGTGAGGTCCCTAGAACAATACAATTATTGAAGATTTAGCAATGTAGTTCAAAAGACTGCATATTCTTCCCTGGCTGGTGTAGTTCAGTGGATTGAGCATGGGCCTGTGAACCAAAGGGTCACCAGTTCGATTCCCAGTCAGGGTACATGCCCGGGTTGCAGGCCAGTTCCCAGGAGGGGACACATGAGAGGCAACTACACATTGATGTTTCTCTCCCTCTCTTTCTCCTTCCCTTCTCCTTTCTCTAAAAATAAATAAGTGAAATATTTTTTTAAAAGACTGCATATTCTAAACATCTACTTTTGTACTGACATGCCAGTCAATAAGAAATCACACTTTATGAGGGTTTTCTCCCATTTAAATTTATGTGGTAGGACTTAATAGACATTTTTATGAAGTCAAATTTTTATGGTTCCATTTAGATTGAAAAACAACTTAGATAACACACACCAATACAGTAAAATGCATATCCATGAATGCAGGAGAAAGAGTATGATTTTATTATATTTTCAAGGAGAAATTTAGAAAAAATTAATGCATATGAGCCTTTTAGGGAAGCTTACAGTCTTTGATGAAAATTTAGCCCTGGCTAGTGTGGCTCAGTGGATTGAGTGCCAGCTTGCAAACCAAAGGGTCACCAGTTCCATGCCCAGTCACACCAGTTCACATGCCCAGTGGCAGGTTCAACCCCAGGTCAGGGCATGTAATAGAGGTAACAGATCACTGTTTCTGTCTAACATGGATGTTTCTCTCCCTCTCTTTCAACCCCCCTTTCCCTCTCTCTTAAAGGGCAATGGAAAAAATGTCCCTGGCTGGCCATCCAATTTCAGTTACCAAGAGAAATGTTCCCAAACGCAGTGGTTAGTCCATGCTATTTTGTCATATGTTACAAATTAGTATAAATTTTAAAAAATAACATTAGTGTATGCCAATGAGAAATTTTTTACTCAAAGAGTAAATTTTTCAGGAATTAAACCATGTTGTCGAATTTCTCTTTAATCCTTGCTCATTCTACATCTTCTATCTCATACTAACTTCTATCTGTGATATCTTGCTCGTGTTTAATTTATTTCTATCTCATACCTCTACCTTTTAAATTCCATTGTTTTTGCATATCTGCATGTGTTCTCGACTCACATTTTCCCCACTTAACCCAGGGCTTCTCCAGGTGGGAACGGGACTTGAGTAAGAAAAAGTGAAAGTAATGCTGAGCGTATTAAAAACCATGAGATGTTCACTGTAGTTTGGTTTGAGAGGCCAAATTATGCTTGTTTGTTAGAAAAATTATCCTTCAACTGCCTTTGTGGAAGCGTTTTTCCACATTAATAAATTATCATACCTCTAATAAAAATTTGATTATAATTTTTAATGAAAGAAATAATTTACAATGACTGCAATACTATAGCCAAAAATAATACTGTTAATTAAGAGCATTATAAAAATTACTGAGGTCTGGCAAATGATCGTAGAATAGCATTTGGGTGCATAATTAACGTTTATATTGTTACTTTTAATTTTACAATAATAAATCCTTTAGCAATTCAATTGGTACAGATAGAAAAGCAAGTACTTTGAATTTTCACACTTTCAAAAGAATAAAATGCATTGTAGTTACTACCAAAATTGCTTTTCTTTACAGTAATGCCAATAATATTCTACTTAATGTTTCTTAAAATAGAAAGAGAGGAACACAAAACATGATTATTAAAAAGGACAAACTGATCATCTGTTTAGAAATCTATTTCCAATAAAAGAAAAGGCTTGAGAGAAAACATGTGCATCACAATCCTTCAGATTGCCTGTGCAAATATTAAGAACACATTAAATATAATGTATACTTTCCATAGCAAATTAAATATTGATGAAAGCTCCCATGTGATTTCATCCTTATAAAACCTTCCACAGAGAACACAGTTGAACACGGCTAGACTTCTACCCACCTGTGATATAAAGAATTTGAGCCTTGGCTGGCATAGCTCTGTGGGTTGAGTGTGGGCCTGCAAACCAAAGGATCCCAGTTTGATTCCCAGTCAGGCACACACCTGGGTTGGGAGTGAGTTCCCAGGAGGGGGACACAGGGGAGGCAACCATACATTGATGTTTCTCTCCCTATCCCCCTCCCTTCCCCTCTAAAGATAAATAAGTTTTAAAAAATCTTTAAAAAAAGACTGATGCTATTTTAAACTTATACCTTTGTTACAGCAGTGACAGAAAACTACCAGAGCTATCAGAGGTGACCAGAGTTACGTGCTGTGGATGTCAGTTCCCACTTCTGCTTGGTGAAACGGTTGGACTACATCAGGGTCAGCTCCTCCCGGGCTCCAGGAAACACTGTCTGGGGAGACACGAATGAATCAGGCTCGAAAATACATGTGTTTCAAGCCATCAAGTAAATTTAACAAAACTTGATTATAACGAAGCATCTGAGCAGTCTTGTATTTTTTACAAACTTGCTTATTTTTATCTACGAGTATTACAATATCTTCAGCACACATGTAAACCAATAGGGATTTATTATTAAGGAATTCATGTCTGAATGATTGTATTTCCTCTGAAATTATTTCCTATAAACCACAGGCAGCAAACACAAGGCCCATGGGGGCGAATCCAGCCCTCCGCCTTGTTTTACCCAGCCCAGCACCTTGTTTCTACCCAGTGGCAGCAGCACCAAGCTCTTGCTTAACTGTGAAGGAGTAGTTACATTTACACAGTCCTAACACTACATTTGGCCCTTTGAAGCCAACCGTGAGACTGATGTGGCCCCCGGTGAAAATGTTTTGGACACCCCTGCTATAAACCATTAATAAAATGGACGAGTACCTTTTGGGAATATGTACAATAACAATTAAATTTTTTTGATCAAATTAAGTTGCAGTTTCAAATACTGTGGGGTTTTTTTTTTCCACCAAATGCAAGCTTAGATCACTTTTTGGTGCAAAAGCTATGTTTGGTGTAAAAACTGTGTGTCATAATGATGACACTTTAGTATACTCAGTAGCTGGCTCATTCTTGTGCACTTGGATAAAAGAGAAAGAGCATATTTGTAACCACATTGCACTGCTCATACTTATTTTTCATTTACCTGAAACACAGCAAGAGGTCAGGAATCCCAGCAGGACATCCTCTTTCTGTGAAAATCTGACATTCTTGTGATCTTTGCAAATCTGTCTTTTTCTTGTCATCCAAATCTGAATCCAAATACTACTCTTAAAACCACTTTTTCTGAATATCTAAAGGAAAATACCCACACTCTTTGGCAACTTCTTTTAAATCACCTCATTACATTTACCTAACGTATTTTCATTTGTTTGCATGTTGTTTATTTGTCTTCATTATTTTTCATATCATTTTTTATTGTTGTTCAACTACACTTGTCTCCACTTTTTCACCAGCATGTTCCCCCACCGACCCACCCACCCCAGAGAGCATCAGAGCCCAAAGCATACACTGGTGACAACCGGCAGTGAAAAGTACTGCTGTTTTTTCTTTCACCTCTTCAACATCAGCAAAACATTTCCCTTTGAGGACTTTTTCCTTGGGAAAACAAAAAGTGACCCGGGGTGAGATAGAATGAATATGGAGGGTGGGGCATGGAGGTCATGCCTTTTTAAAAATATTTTATTTATTTATTCTTAGGGAGAGGGGATGGGAAGGAGAAAGAGTGGGAGAGAAACATCAATGTGTGGTTGCGTCTCATGTGTCCCCCCACTGGAACCTGGCCTGCAACCCAGGCCTGTACCCTGACTGGGAATCGAACTGGCGACCCTTTACTTCACAGGCCAACACTCAATCCCCTGAGCTACACCAGCCAGGGTGGGGTCATGCTTTTTTTGGTCAAAAACTGACAAACACTCCGTGTGCTGTGGGCAGGTGCACTCGTGAATCCCCCATCACGAAACGGGCAAATGTGATGGAAGGGTCTTTAGAAAAATTCCCTACAGCCAAACGCAGTCTCTAACAACAACACCAGCTGGTGCACTAATGCAGGTGACTTCCTAGAACACTCACCCAGCAGGGGAAGCCTGCACTACAAGGGCCCCACCTTTCAGAAGGTAATTTGTTTTCTTTGGGCCCACCCTCATAGAAGAAAAATGAATCCCTTAATATCTTTATTTCAATTAGAAGTTTTCAAATTAGCGTGATATAAGAAATATAATTAGTTTAACTTTAACCTACTACATCTACTTCCCCTTCCAAATGAAGGGAGCTCATAACCTATGACAACTTATTTTTACCTTTCAATATTTAGTTTTATTTTCTTCTTTAGGCACAAATTGATAGAACAAAAAAATATGTATACTCTTGGAGGGAAAACACATGAGAAAAATTTCCTGTGAAAAATAAAACGTGTATACAAGTGATGGAAAATATGAGACATGGACACAGCCGTAGCAGTACATTTGATGAGAAACATTTTAAATTATATTTAAGAGCTTCATAGCACATATTTTCAGATTTTCAGTGGTTTTCATTTAATGGAGGTGAAATGATCATTTTACTTTCCATGTGTGATAGCTGGTAGTAACAATGGCACACAGAGCTATGAAAACATAAAGCAGCACAGAGAAAAGGGTTTCATTCATAT
>PVKM010044309.1:0-12263 GCA_004027735.1 Carollia perspicillata | reverse complement strand
TCTTGTTCTCACAAGGTCTCGAGGAGAAAAGCATTTCTACTTTCCACCCGACAGAAGCACAGGCACACAAATGTTAAACAGATTGGCTTTGGACACTGAAGACTACATGTGACAGGCAGGCCCAGGAGTCACATCCCGAACTCAACCCAGAGCGTGAACGCTCGGCGTGCCACGAGCTAGCTCCGGAACGTCAGACACCACGCACGGCAGGAGATCTGGTGCCAGGGTGCTGGTCACTGAGCTGCTGAAGCAAGACACACAAAGTGAAGAGGCCCCCGGGATGTCAGACAGAAGCTGCACCGAAAGGGAGGGGAAGCCACAGAAACCCACGTCCGAGGTGAGGCAGGGAGGGGCAGGCAGGCTGGTGACACTGTTTAAGAAGTGCATTTGCAGAGTGGACCCCGAAGGGAAACATTGCACGAACAACCCCAAAGCCATAGCAGGTAGGTGTTTTGGAATATCTGCACCTCCATCCACACTCCACGTAGGGGTCATCGGGAGGCGACTGGAGAAATTTGTTTCTGACTCCCCAGGAATCAGTCTGTTTGGATACCTGTATTTAGAGACATGGGAATACAAGACAGATCCTGACCTGTTTCCTTCTATTTCCAACTGAGAATTACTGGGCACCTTCTCCACGTTACACCTGTGGTAGAGTAGAAAGAACACTACAGTCAGAAGACCTGGGTACCCGTCCGGCCTGGCTCCTGCCTCCTAGGTTGGGTGACCTTGGGTCATTCATTTCACTCTCCGAGCCTCAGTCTCTACACCTACCTGCTGTGCCTACCACACGGGATGGCTGGGAAGGTCACACGGGTGTATGTTTGGAACCTCGTTTGAAAAAAATACACACTTCTCCACAAATGGGGGAAAAACGGATTTCCTAACCTCTTTGGGACTTTCTGGCTTCTCTCAAACCCGTAAATGCCTGCCACGCTGACCCCAGTTCCCTTCGCACCTGCTCTGCGGGGCTGTTCGAGCGCATGTTCCACCCACAGCTCTGGAAGCCGTGAAAAACGGACAGCATTGCTGGCGGGGGGGCGGGGGTGTGACCTCAGGGAAGTAAGCTCATCCACGTCCGGCTTCTCCTTTGTCAAATGGGGATAATACTCACCTCAGATTGCTGTGAACATTAAATAGGGTGCCGTACTTGCTCGCGGCAGCTAGCACAGAGGGTGCACCAAGCAATGGCCAGACCCAGTTTCTGAATGCCATCTACATAGTGGACTCTGCCTCTCAGAACTCTATTCTATTCCAAAAGAATCACTGAGCTAATGACTTTCAACTGGAAATGACAAGAAATGAGCACCTGAGGTCTTTAGTCCTTTCTGGTGTCCCTTTGTGTGGTGGCAGAGAAGTGGCCCACAGGTGTGACAAATCTGGAGAAAACCCTCCATCCCAACAAGGCCTTATACTAGGCACCGCCTGGCACACACTGAACCACGTGTGGCCACTCGGAGACCCCTCTTCAGACCCGCTGCCCACGCTGCCTTAGGAGAGCGGGAGGCTTTGCAGAGGGGCCAAAGCACAAACAGAGAAGCACGGGGGGAAAGTCCTGGCTCCATCCGAAATAGGAGAATCAGTTGGAATGTCTGAAATATAAGGGGCGACAATCACTGCAAGTGATTTGAAAAAAAGATGGGCGTGCTTCTATGATTTAGAGTAATGGAAAGGACCAGCTGCTGAGGACAGGGGGCTCTGAACATAGGAAAGTCTAGCAGAATAATTTAAAATGGTGTGGGGACAGACCTACGGCTGGGTGGCAGTCTGGCTTGGGGAAAACAGTACAAACAAAAACAAAAGAACCCCAAATAACAAAAAGAATATTAAATAATGATGTGGATTCAGTTTTACAAATGCAGGTGACTACAAATCTACTTTAGAAAGACAATATGAATGGAGGAGTGAATAGTCTAGCTCAGGATGATGATTGATGGGAAAGCCTTTGACACAGGAAATACCTAAATGCACTTCAGGTAAAGCACTTTGTAGACAAAATCTTGGAACAATGAATGCAGTGATTTTTTAATAAGAGTCCATCCCTTCTGGAGAATGAGTTGACTACATGTGAGCCTTGAAGGCAGTAGCTCAGCTTTACTCAAAGTGAGGGAAATGCTACAAATGCCTTTTCAGCGCGTACAGGAATTAAACAAGTACATTTCATCTTTGCACTGCAAAGTACCAAATCCTTGGAAAGGTGCTATAATGGAATGGAATGAAATGTTGTATCTTATTACCCTGGTACAGGTCACTATAATTACATACGCGCGTGTGCGCACACACACACGGCCCTGGCTGGTGCAGCTCAGTGGATTGAGTGCCAGCCTGTGAACCGAAAGGTTGCTGGTTCAATTCCCAGTCAGGGCACATGCCTGGGTTGCAGGCCAGCTTCCCCTCCCTTCAGGATAAATAAATAAAATATTTTTTTCCTTTTAATTATTGCTTAAGTACAGTTTTCTGCCTTTTACCCCATCCCAGCCCACCCCCCAAATAAATAAAATCTTTAGAAACAATTATGTGTGTGTGTGTGTATTCCCCCTAAAAGTGACCATAAGCATGAGATAATGCCATTGTACCCTTATATAATGGGCTCACATGACCCGCTCTTTTGCTGAATTCCCCACTCCACTGCCTGCGCAGTGACATCAGGCAGGGGGGGCTATATTCTCCACCGCATGGGGGCAAGCACCTCTAGAGTCCTATTCAGCAGCACAGGGCTGGAAATAAGGGGGAGAAGGCGATAAATGAAGAAATGACTTTTCACAACGTGAAAAGAGCTAAGATTCAGACCCAGCTAAGGCTTTCCACCATCCCTACAGACAGCAAAAGGGCTTCCTAACATGAGGGGCAAGACAACAGTCCCGGCTCAGGGAAGAGCAGAGCCTTCAGAGCCTCTGGGAGAAAGGAGCCATGTGGTTGTCACCCCAGCCACCCACCCCACTGGGTGCCAGGGCTGTGTCAGGCAGGTCGCACCTGCCTCCCCCACTGCTTCCCTGGGTCCATTCTCAAAGCTGGTGAACATGAAGTCTATGAACCCTTCACAGACCACACAGTCAGTCCTCAGGAAATACTCCTGCTGCAGTCTTCACATGACTGGTGGAGAGGGAGGAGGTGACAATAAGCCCATATTCTGACTCCAGATTCTTCAGGAATGAGAACAATGCTCACACTTGAAAGGCAAGGCGAATAAAGGTTGAACAAAAGCTACTGATAGCAGAGTAGATAGGAAGCGTATCAACACACTTCGAATGAGTTCAAGTGTCCAGTTGTAAACTAATTACACCCTGAAAGAGTATGTAGATTGCTCCTTCTATATATTGGCTAAGAAATTACAGAGACTAGAAATGGAATCAGAAGACTGGAGATAAGCAAATGTCCCAATTTCAAAAGGAGAAAGAAAACTTGAGACTGCTCTGCTTGATGTGGACCCTGGGTAAAACTTAGAAGGAATTATTCAGGTGCCACGGGGCTATTTAGAGAAGATAAATAACATCATTAAGGACCAGTAGGGGGTCTCTTAGAGAAAGCCAGGACAGGCTAACCTCATTTCATTCTTTCAGCAGGAATTCTAGGCTGATAGATTGGAGGGGCCGTAAATATAGTATAGCTTGGTTTTAGCCTTTCCTGATAACCTTGAGAAAGGATAGATAAATGTGGGTAGCAGGGCAGCATGGTCAGGTGAGTTCACAGGTGGCTAATCAACTTTCGGGATTCCTGGCTAATAACTTCATGTCACCCTGGAGTGGTTTTCAGGCCATAATACAGAGGCCTGTTCTTTGCCCTTTAGTAATTTCTCAACAATAGCATATGGCAAATCTTCAGATGGCAAAAACAAGCAAAACCCGACAGAACAAAAATAAATAAATAAATAAATAAATAAATAAATAAATAAATCCCAATCCCCCCAAAATAAAACACTTAGGCAGAGAAGTAAACATGATTTTCTAAAAAGGCACAAAAATTCAGAGTTATATCAATAGAGTGATAAAACAAAAATCAATTCAATGGAACTATGTAGGGATGAGACTAAAACCAGTAGATATTGGTTAAAAAAATTAAAAAAAAAAAAAAAGAAACCATTAGTTGAAGACTACCCTTGGCAGCACGTCGGTGGGAGAAGCGCTGTCTGCACGTTCGGGGAAGCGGGAGTTTGTCCAACGTGTCACATGTTCAACCCGAGTCAACTCTGTGTCAGAGTTGCTGGAGGAAGTTAGCCCTCTCTTGAGTTATGTTAACCAACGCTGGTGTTTGGACTAAGAGAGCGATCCATCCTTCAGTCAGCCCACAGGATACCTGCGGAGGTCTGGGTGCCACGTTTCAAATGGGGCACTAGGAAGGCAGTATGTGCCAAAGGAGGCGGACCAGGGAGGCAGAACTCCGGGTACCACTGGATGGCAAAGTGAGGTGCTTCAGCCTGAAGGAGAAAGTCCTGAGGGGAATGGATGTGTTGACACAGGTTTTACAGGATATTTTTTGGATTGAGAGCAGATTTACTCCCTGAAAGTCTAAGTAGAACCAACAGCTAGAAGTCAGAGGGCTGAATCCATCTTCATGTGGGAAACGACTGTTGAGTTTAGAGGCGTCCTTTGGAGACGTGAACTGCATGCTGGGAATGCCGCGCTAAGGCTGGATGAATCTGCCAGAGGTTGGGGGGCACATCTGGGTTGTGGGAAGGTGGACCAAGTAGATCTAAAACCCCTTCCAACACTAAGAATTGCTCTAGGAACCTCTCTCTTTAGTGAGGTAGCTATAAGCCATGTCTCTAGACTTGGAACAGCTCCACCAGACCCTACTCTTCACCCTCTTATTCTACAGTCTTGTCCCAGGGATGATGTTAAAGGGTACCGATGCAAATTAGGTTGAATTCCTTTACAAAGACATAGTGGTAAGTTAAATGTCACATCAACTGAGAATATGATGTTAAAAGCCTTCTACCTAAACAGGAAACAAAGCATGCTTAACAAGCCTGAACAAAGCCTTCTAATACTACTCAACATAAAGTTTTCTGTTTGGGGAAATAAAACGGTGGGGACGAGGAGCAGCAGACTGGTGCTCCCTCCAACAGCAAGCACTGCAGAGAGCTCTTACATTTATGGATGACACAGTTGGAGGTGACATTTTAAAAATGATCCTCCTTTTAAAAAAAATGAGGCCTGGTGCTGAAAACGAAGACAATAAATAGATGCTTATGTTATCCTGGTCCTTTGTGAAAGATAAAGATACATCTGTCCCAGAATCATGGAAGAACTTTGAAGGAAAAAAAAAAACCTGTCTCACAAGAGCTAATTAATTCTTATATATCAGTTAAATATAGATGGCAGGTATTATTTAATATACTGCTAATCTTGCACCACTGACAGAGCTCGAACATTTGACTGAGGTGAGGGGAGGGAAGTTAGTACAGGTGGTATTTCCTTCACAGGCAGGTTGAGTTACTATATTAGTAACTGACTTTAATGGTGCAAAATTCTGAACACATGGAGAGGTACAGTTCCCAGCAGCATTTTCTAAAACCAACCAAAAATATGACAACATATCTAATTACGGCCCTCCTAATTTGAGTGCCTCCTACTTGAGCACCAAGTTTGGTAAGAGAAATAAAAAATATAAATAGAGTAAGTGCTTTTTCTCAAGGATCACTAACATGAAACATATATGAAAGATGCAGCGGTGGGAAATTCTGTGCATACACCCCAGAATGTACCTAAACTGTGGGAGCTAATAGGATGGGCCTTTGAGGGCGCTTTTCAAGGGAAAGGTAAAATAAATACATAAAACCAGAAAAGTGGGGAGAGAAACTATTCAGTGTCTGCATGCTGAAATATTTAAATATCCTTTCACTATAGTACAACTAAAGATGTGCTCAATGATCAGTCCCACAGAAGATGTGTTTTGTTTTTTGGAGATAAAAAGATGCCAAGCCTATCAGAAAGGACACTTACTTATAGCGCTCAGAGCCCCATTCACCCATGAGATTAGTCAGAAAGGCTGATTATTAATAATTAAACTGTTCAGAAAGCTTGGGTTTTATTAACTCATCAAATCTTCGTAATGCCTCTAGAGGCAGGTCAGTAATTATTCCATTTTTTAGGTAAGAAAACTGAGGTTAAGTAAATTGCTCACCCCCACCCCAGCCAGGTAGCTCAATTGATTGGAGCATTGTCCCATATACCAAAAGGTTGTGTGTTTGACCCCAGGTCAGGGCACACACCTAGGTTGCAAGTTCAATCCCTGGTCCAGGTACATAAGAGGCAACCAATGATATTTTCTTCTCATATCAATCTTTCTCTCTCTCTCTCTCAAATCAATGAGCAAATCCCCAGGTGAGGATTTAAAATTGCTCGCTCCCTGGCCTGCCCCTCTCTTCCCCTGCCCCACTAGGAAAGGCTAGAGTGGAATTAGGATTCAAACACAGGTAGTTAAATGAAGAAAGAGCTTGTGCTGTAATCTACTGTACTATGCTTAGCTGATGGTTAAGGGACCTAACACTAGACTACTCTGTATTTTGGGTGGTTTCTAGGAAAGCTGGCAGTCCATAGCCACAGGTATCAGTAAATCACAAACTCAAAAGGCTATGGAGCCAGGAGATGTGAGTACAGGGTGCCAGGTGTGGAAAGCAGGACCATAAAGGGGAACTGACACTCCATACTCAAACGATCATAGTGGGGGAGGGAGACTGTGGCAAACCAGAGCAGGCCAGCCCACAGACAGGAGGTGGCCTCTTCTTCACTCGACCCAACTGCTACCTGAGGGAAAGTTGGGTAGAGCCATATTTTTAGGTTTTTCCAAAAGGCAGAGGGGGAGAAAAAAATACCTGAAGTTTTATAAGAAGATCTCTCTAGTTTAATGTGTTTGCTTTTTAATTAAAAAAAAAAAAACTATGTGAAACATAAAATAAAACAATCTGTTGGCAGTCTGTGGCTCATTGGCTGGTGACCTCTCTTATGCCATTAAAAGCGAAGACAGCCATCACCTGGTAAAACAGGCCCCTCTTCTCAACCTGCTTCTCAACCTATAAGACCTTTGTTGGCTGCCCTCAGGGCTACAACAGCCCTACACTCACCCAGCAGGTAATAAACAAAATGCCTGTTACAGATCAAGGCACAGGGGGTCCACAAAACAGACACTTTGCTCTCCTGAGAAACAGGCAAAAAAGCTACAGGCATATGCAGAGTGATACACTCAGCTTGTTTTTTCCTTTCCACGGGGACTGATAAAATGAGGTGTCATTGTCCCAGTTGGCCTCCTGGATGGGGACGGTTCCTGCCTGCGGCAGATCCACTGGTGAGCTGAGGGTAAATAGAAACTCAACAGAGAGTCACTGATTCTTGGTTTACAAGGAAGTTTGCTGTCCACTCTAATCAAAGAATGGACTCGTGGCCAAATTTTCCTTCCTGGGTGGCTGTCGTTCCCGTGTCAATGAACAGCTCCCTCGAACCCAATAGGATGGGGCTGCCCTTTGTGTTTATTTCAGAATTCTGAAATGGGACCCACTTTTCAAAAAACAAAAAAAAAGGGAAAGATAGTAAAAAAAATGTAAGCAGGGGACTTAAGAGGCCTGGTAGGTAAAGACAGGCAAATTATTCTGACCCTTTCACAAGCATCTCCTCCCACCCACTCGCCACCATTTCTGAAAACTCCCTACAGATAACACAATAAAAACATAACAATAAAACCTCCTGGTTGAAAGTTTCTTGCTTTTTTCACTATTTAGTCTTTAAAATGAAGTTTTTTCCTCTGGTATAACACATTCACCAGGGTCACGATGAAAAACTAAAATCACAACTTACTTATTTTTAAACACTTCCAGGTATGCAGAGCAAAACTAGTTAATGTAAAAAAAAAAAAGGTAACTAAAAAATGATTAATACCATTACGTAATTTAGAGAAATAAAATGTGTAAACGTTTTCTTTCCTATCAATTGTTCAACTGCAATGAGATATGATCTTCCCAATTACAACGGCATCGGATGATTATCCAGTGGAAAGCAAATCAACTAACCCCAATGTAGCCTAAATAGTTAATCTACTGCACAAGGCTGACCAAGACCCTAAAAGAGCTTTGCTTTGGTTTTCAAATAACTGCTCATTGTCTAAAATAGTCTGGGGACAGTGTCCAGTATAGAGTTCTCAAAGTCCACATTCAAAAGTTCCATGAAAAAGAGGGAAACTTTCTGAAATATCATCCTGTCGGTGTAGTATTATTAGGAAGAAGAAGGTGGCTCAAACTAGTGCTCAGAAAATTCAAGTGCTTTGGAAGGAAAGAAGGCACAGTCATTTTGATAAAGCATCTATTTGGTTGGGAACAGAGTCTTCACATGAAATATTTACCTTCAGTATACTAGGACTGTACTTTCTCTAACCACTCAACGCAAAAGTATAATTTTATTCTGTCATTCCAATCCTTCCACATAAATGATGACATTTCAGAGGTCCTTAAGACTCCTTTTCCAGTTCAGATTGGTTTTGTTAGTTCTGTAATCTAAACTCCTGTTTCCAAATATATTGAACACTACTCAGTAAACCATCATACAAGGCAGTAGCAGTGGCCATTTTGAACATGGCAGAAGGTTACTGATACCTTTGGTGTGAGAGCCATAAAACACAAGGTAGAAAGGACGTAAAAAACCCAGTGCACACCTTCATAACGCGGCTTGGAAGAAGCCTCGCTTCCGCCCTCAGTGAAGACCGTCAAGAGGGAAGAGGAAAACACTCACCTGTCTTTGTAGTTGATCACAGTATCGATGATGGCGTTCATCTGCTTTGTCAGTTTAGGGGGATTTGGTGATAGTTTCTCCGCAGGAGGGCGGCCTCTTCTCTTCTTAGCTTTTTCCACATCTTCTTTTGCAGGGTCTTTATCCACATTTCTTCGTCTTTTTCGCTTCTTAAGCCGTACTTCTTCTTCCATTTCTTCCAAATTCCCGTCTTCAATGGCCTGTTAATATGGCACAAAGGAGAAAAATTCAAGACAAGAAAATAACAAATATGCATATACGCACATACAATTTGAATAATTAGAATAAAATGAAACAAACAAAAAAATAAAAGTTAACAGCAATCAGTGGAGGAGGAAGGAAAAGGGAAGACCACCATATTGAATAAGTGCATCTTTAACTCACATCTGTTTTATGAGCAAAATATGTTGAAGGCCCGAAACACTAATAGGAAAGGCTATGACAAATGTGAGATCTCCACATTTACATGTTTGAAGTTAACTGAATCCAACTGAAATTTTGGCTCAATAGAAGAATAAGACCTTAAATGTCTCATTACTATAAAAGGAGAAAAGATACAACTACAAATAAAAGAGATGACTAAAGAAAAAAATTTCCCTGAGAATACATCCTTACAATCATAAGCATTGACCATTTCTTTTGTATGATTTTACATCAATTTATTCATGATTCACAACAATAAATCAAAACTGTATCCAGATTTTGTTCTAACATAGCAATTAGTAAACAAGAAAACGGAGAAGAGCAAAGCCACATTCCTTTGTAAACGCACTTAAATCATCCGATGAAGAACACACACACTCACAAACAACAAACACTTTTTTTTCCAATTACCTGCAAACGCTTGCTTTAAACCAGAGCCAGCAGCACTAATGCAGAGAGATAATAAAATAGCTATAAAAACAACCAGGTATAAAAGAAACCTGCTCATAAATGGCTAAAAGATCCATGTGACAGACCCAGAAGTTTAAACTTTTTTTTTTCCTGGTACATCTCAAAACTTAAGAAAAAATAGAGGGAGAAAAAAAAACTGCAAAAGAAAAAAACCCCACAACAGATAAAAGAATATTTGATCATGAAAAAATATTTTTAAAAATCTTTAAATTATATTTCAAGATTGCCTTCTTACACAAAATAACTGATGTTGTTATTTGTTCCTCCTGCCTCTCAATATTGCCTCCAGTATGCAAATGCTAATCAATCCTTTCTCGCAGCTGAAGGAGCTCTAATCATAAGGCAATTACCTTCATTTCTCCACAGCACCAAACATGGCTAATATTTATGATCATGTGAGTATAACAATCAATATAAAGAGTGATTACAGCTCAGACATAATTTCTTTCACTTGTGTACAATGCCTCCTGAAAAAGAAAGGTTTTGTGAAGAAAACCTGGTGCAGAACACAAAACAACCGGGCATGTTAAAAATGCCAGTGGGATTAAAAAATATGTTTTCTATGCATCTTCCAATGTGCAAACCCATAGAAGCAACATGCACACAGACAGAATCCTAAGGGACAGTCTGAGCCTAGGCCTTAATAATCAAAAGACAATTTCCATCACGATCCTACAATGTTCAGATAAGCACTATGAAGGAGGCGAGATCTGATGAATTATGAGGAAAAAGGAAAAAGGAGGAAAAAAAAAAGCTCCACATTATTCATTAATATTCATTTGCCTAAAAGCAGGACACCCACTATACAGCTAAACACACTGCAGCTAAGCGAAGATTAAGAAAAGGAAATTGTCCCGCAAATCTTGGAGGCTGAACATGCTAATAATAAATACAGCATGCAAGGCTGTCAACAGTTAATGGTACTGCTCTCCTCAAGCACCCAGTTGCACACAGAAATACGGAGAACACCGGCTTTTGATGTGTTACACACCTACACATGCCTGGGATGTAGTTCTACTGAATCTTCAAGACGGCAACGAAAAAGGATATTTACCTTACCACTATCAGCAGGCCGGCTATCGGAAATCACAGTTAGTGGGGATAAAATTAACAAGCCAGCAAAGCAGCGAGCTGCTAGTCTCTTCATCAGCTGATCAGGAAAAAAAAGAGAGCTGGGGAAAGGCTATGTTTTCATATACAAGTAATTTTATTTCACTGAAAATTTAATACTGAAAGGATTGTGGATACTCAAATCTGCTGTTTCATTCTACCTACTACAAGGCCCGAAGCCTTCCTCCTTCAGCCTGTTTTAATATTGACAACTACTTATCATATTTTTTTTCCCCTCTTATTATTCCAGGCGGCAGAATTAGAGATTTTTAGCTCAGGCGGTTTCTGATTCTCACTTGCATTTTAACAATTAAGCCAATAAGAAAACAAATTAATATTCAAATGTATTTTCAAAAATTGAAACAAGGTATGCTTTTTTTGGTATTTTAAACCTCATTTTAGTGCTTTTTAATAAAACAAGATGCATGGTTTGGGAGCAGTCTAAGATGATTTTTTTAATAAAAGAATATCTTTTTCATTAAATGCATGTCAGTAAAAGCAATGTGCATGTTCTCAAGTTCAAGTATTTTCATAAAATATGTTATTCTGGTCTTTACAGAAAATCCCAAACAACTGTGACACTTCACTTTCAGTTTCATGCTGTAAAATTTTTCATTGTTTTTCTTTTCAGTGGGATAAATGAAGAGGGAGGGGGAAGTTGTAAAGGATATTTCTATTCTCACCCTCCCCTCTAACTTTGCAAAAAAAAAAAAAAGGAACAAAGCATAAGCTTGTGATATTTGGACTTTTAAATCTCTAAATCTAAGTAGCTAAAAAGCAAAAACAAATTAAACTGCAAAAAGAACTAGTAAAACAATTTTTATTACAATTGCTAATACATGCAGATTCTTATTAAATTTAGGTTTTGGAATCACACGGAAACACACAAAGTACTGACCATTATTCCCCTTAAATTAAGGTTTTATGCAGGAATGCAGAGAGCTACAAAACATCCTCCCTCCTCCCCAAAGACCCCCAAACATCCATTTGCAGGGCTTCGTGTTCAGGGATTTCTAAGGGTCTTGTTCTAATGGAAATCAATCCAGTAAATATTTCCCGGTGCTTTTCGCACTTAAAGAGTAGAGTAAGATTACTCCTGCATGTAAGTAAAATTATTCATGGACATTTAAAACTGTTCTTCAATTTTAAAAAATTACTTAAACTGGCTCAACTGACTCAACTCAGTGCTAGGAGGGGGGGGCACAAAAAAAAAAACCAAAAACTTGCTACACAATGCTAAAGTACTACCCCAAAAAGAATTCCCTTCCAAACCTTTTACCAGCACAATAATGAAATAAATCACAGAAGCAAACCCCCAGTTTCCGACTGGTGACGTGTTGCGCAAGAGTGCGAGCCCTAATTCAACATACAGACGGCTCCCATGCTGAACTGCCTCTAGATTTAATGAAGTGAATAGGAAGGAAGTCGGGGGAAAAAAAGTGTACAAATAAGAAATTAACACTTTCCTTCCCTATGCAAACGGTGAGCTACAACTACAGCGAAGTTTAGTGAGGCGCTACTTTC
>PVKM010044308.1:0-12274 GCA_004027735.1 Carollia perspicillata | reverse complement strand
CCCTTTACGATCATGATTTCGTTGGGTTGTCTCAAAGGTCTGTAGATCACCACCAGTACACATGGGGACATCCAGAAAGGTTAAATAACTTGTTCAAATCCTAAAGTTGGTGTTCCTGGCTCCAGAGCTTTGTAATGACTTTCTGTGCTTGGCTGCCTCCGCCCAGTCTATTCCTTTACTCCAGGGCATTGGGATATCTCCATTGCTGACCTCCTGGAGCACTGACTGCGTTTTGTGGGGGACTGAAAAAAACCTGCTGGGAAGAGCTGGTGGTAGAATCCCACGCAATAAGAGATGACTCACTTCCCACCTTCTCCCCTTTCCATCTGCCCAGTTCCTCTCAGTTCCCTCACTTCTCCTGCTACTATCACCTCATCTAACCCAAAGGACACTTCGGTCTTTTCCTTGAGCCAACCTGTGTGGAGACAAATCTTCCTCTTTTCTTTTTTTGAACAGAAACAAGAAGAGTACTTTTCAAAAGTAAAGAAACATTTACTGTGAATATAAGATGAAATGAAAACAAACTGCAACCTGGAAAGGCAAAAGTATCAGAGCAGATGTACTGACAGGGAGAATCCTCTTCATAATTTAACTGCTGTCTTTCCAGAGTGGCTGCTGGTTCACCTGGCTGCAGTTCCACTCCCCATCTTCATCCCCAAACCCCTTGGGGGGAAGGACGCAGAATCCTGATTCCTTCGTCCTTTCAGGGCCAACTATGGGCCTGGGGACCAAATAGACCATTGCCCTGAGAGAAAGAACCTTCACTTCTCTGCAGCATTAAAGTAACAAGACTGGTTTCCATACCTGGAACCCAGTGTCCTTCTCTCCTGACAAGGGGTAGAGGAAACTGACACACTGAACACATAGCGTGAAAGGAACTGACAGGAGTCTAGTTCTCAAGGCCACTCCCACAAACCAGGTATGATAAAGAAGAGCTAAGAGAGTGTTCAAATTCCAGCAGTGCCCCCAGTAGCTCTGAGGCCTCAGGCTGGGCAAAGAGTTGTGCCCTCCAAGCGCCATTTCCTTCTTATGTAGGGCATCAAGGAGGTGATTTGTAATAACCATATTAGTAGTTGTTATATGAAAACCTTCTGTCCTCTTCTACCCCAAATCCTGGTTACATGAATACTTAGCATAATCTCCCAAACTGGTGACTTTAAATTACAACTGAAGAGGTAAATGAACACAGCACTCAACATTCTCCTCAAATGTTCCTGTTATCGATGACCCTATGAGCCAGGTGTCAATACTCCATCTTTACAAATGAGGCAGCCTTTGAACCTAGGTCTGCTGTGGCCAAGGCTCATGTTCCTTTCATTTGCCCATGGCTGCAGCGCTCATGTGGGCACTTGTTCTCATTCTACCTTGCGCCGTTACCAGACTGTGCATTTGTGGAGGCCAGAACAGCCCTAAGTAAGCCACTGTTTGAATTGGATGCATGAATGCCTATGTTAGTAAAAAGAGAGGAAGTGATGTGAACTTGAGAAACAGAGAAAGCACCTATACCAGAGGATAATAGATTAATTCATGTAGGCAGTCGGTTAATATTTACTGAGTATTCATGGGATACCTGGCCCTATTCATATACATTGTACCATTTTGGATGCCTGGAGGGAGTGGGGAAAGCAGGGTGGGGGCACTTAGAGGAATAAAAAGGTTGGTTTGAGAAGACAAAAATTCAGAATTATAATTTTTAATACTATTTTATTATTTTCAGATAATTATAAGCCTCAAACTAGGCTAAAAAAGTATTGCTAGAGAAAGTAAAAACTGATAATATAATATGATTTGTAATAACTACATTAGTAGTTGTTATGTGAAAACATTCTGTCCTCTTCTACCCCGAATCCTGGTTACATGAATACTTAGCAAAATCTCCCAAACTAGTGACTTTAAATTCCAAAATAGCATAGAGTCCATGTGAAAGTTTTTATTGGACTGTTGCTGTGGGCAGAAAACACTTGGAAAGAAGACACCATGCTTTGGATTGGAGGACAAGATTTCAAAGATCAGGATTTCGTGTCTTGAGGGAGGTTTACGTTGCTTGACCCAGGCATTCATCTGGTTTACGAAGGGGATGAGCAGCACAGGTAGGAGCCCCACACCTCAGAGGCATGCACAGGTAGTTGGGGGTAACACCACCATTGCAGAGAAGGCTTGGTGCAGTTAGGGTTGTGGATGGCTTGGTGGAGAGGAGGGGAGAGGGGAAGAAACCCAGGGCCAAGGATCCCTCGGTGTGGGCATCTGCAGGTTCAGACAGGTAAGAGAACAGACAGGTTAAAGCAGGTTGGATCACAGGTGACACAGTGAGAAAGGGCCCATGGGAGTGGCTCCCAAGCATGAATCCTCAAAATGAGTGTTGAAATAAGAGTGAGATGAATGTGGGGACCTCATTCCTCATGCAGCCAGACTCGAGCCATTAAATGGATTCTGGCTCATGCAGCAAGTGGACTCTCGAAGGCAGTCTAGTAAGGTGTCTCCAAACATATCTCAATCCCAATCTGTCACAGGTTGAGCACTCTTGGTAAATCATTTATTCTTTCGGCTTCCACTTCATCTGTAAAGTGGGGATGGCAGCAACAGTACCTGACTCACCGAGGATTTAGTAACAGGTTGAATGTCACATGCTCAGTATTGTATCTGGTACCTAGGTGCTCAAGACCAGGCAGTGACGATGGTGGTTCAATAGAAGCTTTGCTTCTAGTGACAATGCTAAGAACTGATCAGTGTTATATTGGATAGGCTGAGACCCTGGGAAGTGGACAGGAGGTCTCTCCTCCAGATCCTGAGATCTCTGGCTGAGAATCTCTTTAGCAGAGGCAGCTATCGTCTCTTATAGATCATCTAGATTAAATTACAATAGACTTCTTTAAAAAAAGATTTTATTTATCTTTTCTTAGAGAGAGGGGAAGGGAAAGAGAAACAGAGGGAGAGAAACATCAGTGTGAGAAAGAAACATCGATCCATTGCCTCTCACTTATGCTCCAACTGGGGACTGAACCCACAACACAAGTATGTGCCCTGATGAGAACAGAACCATGACCTTTCGCTTTGTGGAAGGATGCCCAACCAACTGAGCTACATTGGTCAGGGCTAGACTACTACTTCTCTCCCCACCTGTCTCCTCCTCCTCCTTCTTTTTTGAGAACGAATTACTGTCCTCACTTAGCTTTCTTAGTACTTGATGCAGGTTACTATCTTTCTTCCTTTGCAATCCCTATTGCTTTTAAATATCTCTTTATATCTTTCATTTACAGTTTGAACTTTAAAAAAAAAGTCCCTTCATTTCCATATGTTCACTTCCTCTGCCTTCCCAATTCTCTATCTCCTGCCCTTTGGACCTTTGTTCTTTTTTATTATTCACTTCCTTTTCTGTCTTACTTACTATTCTTATTTCTCTAATGTTGCATGAGTTTATACTCATATTCAGGTTTGTAAACCTTCAGTCCAAGATAACTCTATCTCTTTGTAAGGAGAAAAAGCTAGAAAAAAACCCTAAAGCTCTGGGTTCTGGCCCTTCTCTTGTTATATAGCTCTGTTTTTCCCTTAGCACTTTTATTCTTAGCATCAGCATTGAAAAGAGAGAATGAACTAGGATGCTGCTCAGTAATATGCTCCATGAAACGCCTTTTGATTAAAGGGTTAGAAGACACAGCTTTACCATTTAAGGTGCAAGATGTTCCAAGCTGATATTATGCTTTCAGAGGACTAGATATTCTGACTGCAGCCCAGCCCCTGCCACTCTACTGCCCACGGGCATTGGGGCAGTTAGTAATTCTGAGTAGGCTTTGCTTTGGAATTATACAGACTTTGGCAGCAAGACCCATCAAAGTCAATGCAGTCTATCCAGCCACCGGACACCCTTGAACCCAGGGAAGGGAAACTCACCACTTCCCAAACAGCCCAATTTGTTCCATAGTCAGATAAAAAAGCAGAATTTTCAAAGAAAACATTTCTATGTTTGGTCATGGTGGTTGTTTGCTCAGCAAACTATCTTTCAATGAATGATAGCTATTCTTAATTTTCAGTGGCCACAGATTATTCCCCTTCTATCAAAGTCTTTGCAAGAGAAAGAGCTTTCAAGTTGTCAGGATATTGGGTTATTTGTCTTTTAAAAATTTACAAATGTGGAGGTAAATATGTGTTTGTAGTGCACGGATCCTTCCTTATCACCCTCATTATCGTGTGTCATAATAGTAGCTAACACTTTTATGGAATTGCTGTGTGCCAGGCATTGTTCCAAGCATTTTGCATATATTAAATCAAGAAAACATAATTTCTCTAAACAACTTTTATTATTTGCTTCTGTACAGGGGTCCAGAACATGATGGCGCATCAGCAAAAGACGGAACCTAGTCATCTAATCCAACCCCCGACTTTCCCGGTAAGTCCCAGAGAGGGGCTATGCCTCCCCTTAGGTCACACAGTTGTTAGTGGTAGAGTGAGATCTCAAATGTCTTAATAACAACAGGCTCATCATTCCTAGCCAGGATCAAGTGAAGTATTTCAGGAACTTGAAACCTTTTTTTTTGTAAGAATCTGCCTTGTTTTGCTCTACATGTGGCTAATACACTGCCACGAGGTGCCAAAATCACCTACTTTCCTATCTTTTTTATCTTTTAAAATAAGCCTTTCTTTGCACTTCTTTGCAAGCACTTCCATTTCCCAGTCTGTTTTAAAATGTTTCTAATGTAGCCAAATGCATTTCTCTCCAAGTTAGAGTGAGATTTCTGGATTGGGAACAAAACAATCATTTGACTTCTCTGCCACTGACTCTCTTATCAGAACAGCTGACAAACACAGTGCAGTTGACCCAGTCAAGATCCCTCGGATCCTTCTCTTGCACGGCTAATGGGGAAGGAAGAGGCAGTGGGAGAGCAGGTATCAGGGCAAGGAGAACTCGGGGCAGCACGAGGGGCTGGCTGCATGTTGAACAGAACACCTCTCTGGCATGAGAGAAGGGAGCTGGCTGTCTGGCTGTTTGCTTGCATAGAAATCAACCTGAATTTTGCTCCTGGGACAGTCTAGGAACTGGCCATGGAAACTCCCATTCAATTCTTCCCAAGGACCTCTGTCTGTGCCCTATCCACATTTGGAACATCAGCAGGGAGAAAAGACTATTGTCCTCTCAGAACACGGGAATATTCCAGGCCAGGAACGTTTTTTTTTTTCTTTTAATATAATTTTGATGCATCAGTGTGGGGCTACATAGGATATTTTAAAGTCATATTTGCCTTCAAGCAATGACAGTTTGTAAATAGTATGGACATGGACATGAAATTGTCCAATTCAATTTATAACTAATGCTAAGGCAATTCCCAAACTATTTTATTGTATAAAATATTGTTCAAAATTTGTTTATTGGGTTTGAGCTACTTTTAAAAATAAAAGTACAGATATTATATTTGGATTGGTTGGAAAAAAATACTGAAGAGAGACAGGTTAGGTCTCAGGCAAAAGGGCATTTTCCCTAATAGTCAGAACTTTTTTCCCCTTCATTAACTGGAAATATGGAATGTGTATGGATTTTAGGGTCACACCACACACCTGGAGTTCAATCTGCATTCTACCACTTAGAATTGTGGGGGCTTGTGTATGTGACTTAACTCCCTGGGTCTCCGCTTCCTTCTACGTGATAGTACTTACCTCACAAGCCACTGTGGGTTTCAAATGAGATATTTGAAAAGCACATGAATATGTTTGCATAATTCTAGGTATATAGCCCCTCGGTAGATGTTAGTGTCTGCCTGCCTGCCTGTCTGTCTGTCTGCCTGTGTCTCTGTTTGTGTGTCTGGAGTGAGGAGAAGAGACTGAGTTGATGAGTGTGAATTGGAGGACCATTCCAGAGATAAAGGACCTGTAAGCAATAAAACTAACAAAAAACACAAAACAGAAAGGAACAGAGATGAGAAATGGAGAACAAGAAGCTTAGAAAAATGCTATCAACAAGTATTTACTAAGCACCTGTGGTCTAAATGTCTATGTCCTCCACCAGGTAACCAAGGTATGGGACTCAAGCACAGTGCTTATCCTTGGAGAGCCTACAATGATTTGGAGGAGACAAGATTTATTCACTTGTAAAAGAGATCATTAAAAAGCAAAGGAGTTGAGGAGTTGTTGCTCCCAGAGTTGTAAGGAGAGATCTTTCTCTGCATTTATGGTTCTTTGGAGACCAAGACAGAAGAAGTTCAATGGTGCTGTGGGTTGGAGGCAAGGGCAGATGAGAACAATCTTGAAACGACCCTCCATTTGAGTCTGTTGACAAAGAATTGGGAATGGCTTAACAAGGTCAGAAACTGCCGTTTGTCTATTTGTTTGTTTAAATAGCAGTGGTGAAAAGTGTTCTTAATATTCTTTGGAGCATCAGAAAAATCCTCAAAACAAGCCTAAATGGGGCCTGCTGGTCTCAGCAGTAATGCTAAGGGGGAGGGGTGGGTGGGCACACTGAAGACCTCCAGCACACACTCCTGGTTTCCTTATTTGGCCAGGGAGACACCCATACCCTTTGTTGAGTTACTTATCCCAATCCTTCTTAAGCTCCTTTTCTTCCTTTTTCCAGTGGATCCCTGGAGAGATGCCCTTTCAACCCTCCATATCTGCTAAATGCCTTTTGGGTCCCAGCAGTGGAGCCCATTGGAGGGTTGGACTGACTCAGAGCAAACTGTTAACTGAGGCCTGTTAGGGCTGGCGAAAAGAATTCTAGCCAAATCTTCCAGGTTAGGGGAGAAAGGACAGCTCCTCCCCTAGTATTCCCATGACAAAGCGCAGCAACTATCCTTCAAAGGGTTAATACTCCCCCCACTCCTGTCCCCCAACTTGCTGCCAGAGATCAGCTAATCTGATAATTATGGCAACAAACACAGTTTAGACAAACAAGACCTGACCCTGAGGGTTTGGAATGAAAACATTTACTCTCTCCCTCCCCGGAGAGTCGGAGAGTCGGTGCCTGGAGCATACACACAGAGAGACACTGGGAAAATACCCTTGTGCTGGAGCGACAGGGTGAAAACATCTGTGTTCCTGGGCTGCTTAAAAAGATAAAGTTAATGGGGAGAAGGGACGGGGTGGGGGAGGTGGGAGGAGCGGGGAATGGTGCGGTCGAAGGATGTGCATGTTTGAAGCAGATGGAAAACGTACCTGTCGCTGGAGATGTAAGCCAATGGTAATTGATTTTACCACAGACGCAGAATGAGAGGAGAGGTGCAAAGGAGACTCAGTGATGCACACTTCCCTCGAAAGGCCTGGAGAGTGGCTAAACGAGGAAGAACATCTTGGAATACCAAAGTGGGATTTACTGCTGAGCGCTACAGCGGAAGGATATTCAAAGAAGTCCATGGTTCTGAGTAAATTTGCTATCTGCCTGCCAGGGAGTGAGGTTCACAGTCTAGGTTGGCGGTCATCCTTTTCTCCCATCGCTCCCCGCGACTCCAGTTTTGCTTCTGAACTGAACGACATGCCCCTTTCCCCTCCCTCTGCCTGAAAACCTGTCAAGCTGTGTTTGCTTCCAGTTCTAAACTGCTGCTTCCTAGAAGAAATCTTTCTAGATTGCTTAAACTGGAGATTCTGACCTTGGCTTGCTCCATCCTGGAATTCCAACAGTTTCTCCATTCTCAGCTCTACCCTTAGGTTTTTGCACTACATACCCAAGTCCTGGTGCCAAACGTCACTTATTTTTTATGTATGGATGGTGGTGTATCTGCTGGTGAACTGCCTTGCTCCTTTGAACTCTTCAAATTGTCTCTAGGCATCCAAATCCCTGGAGGATCGAAGATCATATATATGGATGACACCAAGCTAAGAGGAGTAACTACTGATTGATGATATAGGATCAAGCTTTACATGAATTCCCTGAGGTGAAAGATGGTCTAAAATCAATAAGATAGGATGAGCCAGGAATGTGAAGCCCTGTGTTTAGGTCCAATAATCAATTGCACAAGTATAGGATGGAAAGGTCTGCAAAACAAAAGTCTACGTGAAAAACAGAAACAAAACAAACCAGACAAAACATTCTTTGGTCAACAACGGGTTTGATGTGAGACAACAATGAAACTTATCTGCTTAAATAGTGACTACAATCATAGTCGGTATTAATAAAACTGTTGTGATAACATTAACATTTTACCATGTTCTTAACAAATAAAAGGTATGACCAAAGAGATCTGTTTTATTTTACTTTAATGTAACTATCGGCTGGCCAAGTACAAAGTCCAGGAGGCTGTAGGTAACCAATTTGTCTTACTTGTTTATGCTTTAACTTCAGAGTCAAGGCCCCTACCGCACCTCTGCAGCATCCACCTTGGTAATGACCAGGGGCTCCCGTTCCCTGTTCAGCTAGTTCCACCTGCCCCTGTGTTTTGAATCTCACACAAGCCTACTTGGCTGCCCCTCTGGCAGTCTGTTGGAGAACCCCCCACTCCTCTAGCAGAGACACCTCTTTTCAAACAGGCCAGTATTCTTGATGTTCCTCACATACCCCATGGCCCTTCCTTCACTGACCGATTGATTGATTGATTGATTCACTCATTCATTCATATACCATTGACCATTCACCATGTACCAGGAACTGGGAGTCAGTAGTGAACAAGACATGATCCCTACCCTCATCAAACTGATGTTCTCATGGGGGTAGGCAGACCCTAAACAAACACTAAAAATATCAGGTAATAAAAACGCATAAAAAGTTACTGGGTCCTTGAAAAGCCTTCCACCTCTGCCTAGACTTTTCAAATGTTACCTCCTGCTTCCTAACCCAGTTCAACTTCCATCTTCCCCTTGGAGGCACAGAACGCCTTCAAGATCTCTCTTCCCCGAACTCCTGGTGCCCAGGGGCTTGTAACACATAATTTAGCACTCAACCGCTCTCTAATTGTTTCCCTAAGGCTAATTTTGCCTCTCAACAGACTATAGGAGACAGAGAATTCTTTCAAGTTATAGGGTATGCCTTCTATTTAATGTATTCAGTCAATCTCTCTCTGGGATGCTCTTTAAAAGGAGATGAAAAACACAGTGCAAACATGGTAAGGTTTTTAAGCTGATTTCCAGATAACAAGAGAAACTTCTCCCAGTGCCTCTGAAATCCTCTAGAATAAGAATGTAAAGTTAGAACAATACTTTGTTTACCTGCTGAATTTACCTCCTCCAAAGAGTCCTAGACTCTGTAAGGAGATCTTTAAAGCAACAGCCATACCTCAGACTTAGTAGTGGCCAGATTAGAGAGAACAGCAGGAAGAAATATCCAACAAGCTCAAAAAGGGAGGCAAGGTAAGGACAGACAATGGCAAATTCAGAAAAATGCGCAGACCAAAACTGAGCCCAAACACTCTTTGGGACCCTTCACACTCTGTAGAATAAGAGTGCCCCTCCCCTCTGGCCTCCAAAACAAAACCAAAGGACTGGTTAGAGGAATGGTTAAAGAAATAATGGTACCTTCATGTGGTGGACCTGTATGTGGAATAACATAGATATAACATAGGTAAAGAATAACATAGGTATAACATAGGTAAAGAATAACATAAGTAAAACTTATACACTGATGTAAAGAGATGGCCTCTACCTAGTTTAAGAAGTGAGTTTCATAATTATATCATCCTTCTCATTAGGATCCTTTTAATTAAAAATCTATAGATAGTATCGAAGATAATATGATCCTTCTCATTAAAAATCTGTATTTATATATGTATAGAAAAATGCATATAAAGACATATACCAAATTGTTAATAATAGTATTTCTGGGAAATCCTATTTGGGGTTATAGGCAATGAGATGAGGGAGACAGGGGAATCTAATAATTTATTTTTTCTTTGTAACTTCTGAACTATTGTATATCCTGCACTTAATTATATACATATATATACACATTTATATTTAGAATGAGCATTTATTGATTTCATGTGACAATAAATAGTTAACAAAAGCAGCCATAGTTTTCATTAATCTGTCTTTTGGAGAAGAAACACATGGTGTAGGGAAGAAAGATCATTACTAATGTTTGGTTTGCTTCTTGGAGAAGTCCATGTGGGAGGATTTCTGAAGAGAAATTCTAAGAATTTGCCAACAGACTGTGTATGGGGACAGCTCTGCCTTGGGGGACACTCTTGTAGAACGAAAGCATATCTACACCGAAGATAAGGCAGGAGAGAGATGTACAAGGAGAGAGATGAGGAGGCAGCTAGAAGTGTGTTTCGTGAGTTTGCTTCCTTAATGCAACTCAGGGATGCACTGAACAAATTCCTTGACAATTTTTTTTTGTTGTATAAATGAACTGCTGGAAAATATGTATAAATACAATTTTATGTCAACCATAATTTTAGGCAGTAAGAGAAAATAATATTTAAGAGATGTTGAAGTTAAGAATGTGGTTTTGGAATGATAGAGACATTTGAGTTTGAAATTTGCCCCTTAACTAGCTTTGCGATCTTGAGCAAATTACAGCAGGTCCTGGAATAATGTGGCCTTTTTCAACATTTTGGTTATAATGTTGATGAGATGCCTAGGAACTTAACTCTTGTTTATATCAATTAGCCTACGGTAAAACTGGTTTTATTACTTATTTCACTTACAGTTTTGGAACCTGTTGATGACCTTAAGTAAGTAAGGGCTTACTGTATGTCACCTCTCATTATTTTCCTCCTACCTCCTCTGAGTCTCCACTGGGGGCTCCTCTTCCCTTTCCAACCCTGAAATGCCGATGTTCCCAAAGCTGCCGTCTGGGGATCCTCTTCTCCCTTCCCTGGGTAGTATTATCTTCTTGTGGCTTCGGTGACAACCACATGCCCCCGACATACAGGTCAACGGATCCGGCCAATCGCTCTCCTCAGCTACATGCTCTGCCTACTGCCTCTTAAGAGATCCCCTACTGCCTCTTAAAGGATCCCCGTTTCCCACATGCTAAAACCTTTTACCATGCTTTCCATGGTCCTTCAAAAACTGGCAGCAAGTGTATTTTTCCAATCTCATTACTCACACATTTCCTCTTCTCCTTCTGCTCCAGGCTACTCCACCCCATTTTTCATTTCTTTGACTAATTGTTGTATGTTTTCTCTGAACTCTGGGCCTTTGCAACCTTTCTCCCTCTTTTCTCTTGGCTAATTCACACTCATCCTTTAGATCTGATCTTACACCTCAGTTTTTCCGAGGAACTGTCCTTTCCCCACCTGGTCTGGTATTGCACTCCTCACTGCATCGAATGATTTGGATCTCCTAGCAGATCATGAGCCCCGTGAAAGTGGGGAGCATATTTGTTCTGTCTGTCACTGTATACTTAGGACACAACCCCCAATACTTAAAACATAGTCCTCGATGTTGGCATTTAATCATCTTAGATATTTGTTGAATAAAGCACTATGGTTTGTTATTAATATGAACGAGCAGACATAATGGTTAAGAATTGGACTTTACTGCTGAACAGTTGTATAACTTTTGGCAAGTAAATTAACTTATTTGTGCTCAGTTTCTCCTGTTACCTCATCTAAAATGCTTAGAGGAAATGAAGGACTAATTGCAATAATCTTTTTCATTACAAAGCAAGTGCTCAATAAATATCAAGTATTTTAAGATGAAAATGCTGGCCCTGGCTGGTGTAGCTCAGTGGATTGAGCATGGGCCTGTGAACCAAAGGATCGCGGTTTGATTCCCAGCCGGGGCACATACCTCGGTTGCAGGCCAGATCCCAGCAGGGGACACATGGGAGGCAAGCACACATTGATGTTTCTCTCCCTCTCTCTTTCCCTTCCCCTCTAAAGATATTTAGATAAATAAATAAATAAATAAAATCTTTAAAAAAAAGATGAAAATGCTTAGAGCAGTACCTGGCACATAAAAAGAACATAGTAAATACTTATTATCACTTTAATTGTTTGTACTGATAAAAAATCTCTAATTAATTAAAAAAGTTTAGACTTCAGAGTATAGATTTTTCTAAACTACAGAATATCTGTACTTAGTAAGTCAGCTAGTCTAGTAGCCCTTCCCTCTAGGAAAGTATTTGAGGACTTGGGTGGAGACTTATTAGGGACAGTATGAGAGCAAGGAGAACCAACCGTATTGTGTTAACATTGTTTTATATTTAAATTTTTGCAATACAGTTGTTGGACTTTAGGAAGTGTTTCTATGTTCATTGCTTTTGTTCTAGATGGTAGTTCTCAAACTTTGGTGTGCATTCGCATCATCTGGAGGCTTTTAAACTCCTGATCAACCATCTCTATCCCTGGGTGGTTCTGGGATGGGGCCTGGGTCCATGGACTCTATCAAGCTCTCCTGGTGATTCTGATGCATA
>PVKM010044307.1:0-12207 GCA_004027735.1 Carollia perspicillata | reverse complement strand
CCTGATGAAGGGTGTTCTCTGACACCGTGATCCAGCCGTAAACCTGGTCTGTGGCACCACTACAGTCACAACAGGTTTCTGAGTGGCAGCAAGCCAAGCCAGCAGAACACCTGTGCCAGGACGGCCTCATGCTGCTAGCGGAGTAACTTCCACGGCTGCTGACCTGCCAGGACACCCACTTCCACTACTTAGAGTCCCAGACCTAGCGAGCCAGGGCCAACACTGTGGAGGCCTCCATCTCCAGTGGTACCTATGTGGTCACCGAAAGGACCTCAGCAGCAGGACCTGACAGGGCAACCTCATCGACTCTCAGGGCTGCTCTGGGTAAGGCTAGCCTGAAGCTGAGGCCTCGGAAGGGAAAAGCCCAATGGGCTTTGCTGGACCTCAGACTCATCTACTGCTTTTTCAATTCCAAGATCAGGGTGGGCTTTGGAAAGGTTGGGCCATGTCCTCCAGCGGCTACTGGGCACCCAGCAAAGAAGGCCTGGCAGAAAAATGCAGACAGAGACCCTCAAATGGAGAACCCGGGGGCATTCTGCCAGGACACCTCTCCCAGGCTGGCCAACACCACAAGGTGCCAGAAGGGACGGGGCGGACCTGGTGAGCAGCCAGCGCCTCTTGTTCAGGGCATTAATTAGCTTTGCACACTGTAGCCCACACATTTGGTAAATGGACCCATTCACCACGAGAACATGGACACTTCAGCAAGGCAGGGCACCAGTGGATTTCTGTAAAGAAAGGAGAAATGGACAGGCAACAATTCTGATTTGGGAGATATCTGGAAGGTTACCAGCCTATGAGTAGCTGCACTATAAAAAGAGTCAGACACTAAGTATTTCCTTTCCCATAAAATATTCATTGCCGCATGGAAGAGCCAAGAAGCCGAAACCTCAAGCATTTCTAACTCTGTGCTGCAGTAATAACAAGAGTTTTATAGGAACCTTCTGATTGTATTTATACCAGGCTGTAAATACACTTCCATCTGAGAGAAAGGAGAGGCGACGCACACAGCCCCTCCGAGTCGGCACTGTAGCAGCGAGACCCCAGGCACACCCACAACTCCATTTAGCACGGCCCCTAGGGAACAGCAGATGGGGTGATCCTGACACCCGTCCTTGAAGGACACGTGCAGAGCAGCTCCGGCTCCTCTCACAAGCAACGCCTGGGATGTTACCAAAATCTGGCTTACAAATGGTACTGCTCTGGCGTAGCGATGGAACACACCCAGAGTGCTGGTATTTACTCAGCTCTTTGCAGTTAACAGTGTGGCTTCCCACCCCTTGATCCTGAAAACACAAGGAGACCCCAGTCTCCTGTAGTCCCTAGGAGACTCAGAGAGGTTAGCAGTGCGTCCAAGGTCACACAGCTGGAAGGCAGCAGAGCCAGGCTGAAACCTAGGCCATCTGACGCCATCCACCTCCAGTCTTCCCTCCGAGCAGTCACCTTTGCCGGCACGCACTGTAAGGCAAAACTCTACAATAAAACCTGAGAGATGAAGCATGCTTTGCTTTGCAACTCCACCCTCTGTGACTGATTTGTGAAATCAGTCAGCCTTACCAGGGCAGTGTTTTCCTTTTCAGTTTGTGCAATAACGAACCCCTGCCAGAGGTTACCTTGGCTTGGTAACTTGGACATTAAACCAAGCACGGAATGTTTTCTCACTGCTCGCATGCCGTCCCCTGACACACAGACACAGAGACTTCATTTAACTAGGCTGTTTTACAGAGTTCTAGACAGAAAAGGTGTAGGTCAATAAAACGATGCCGAATGGTTCCAGAGCATTTGACACTGAAGTCCCATCTCAGATGAAGTTCATAGTAAAAGCTTTTCCTTTACTCTAATAAAGGAGGCCCTCCAGTCTTCCTAACTCCCCCAGCCCAGTTAAATTCTGCTTAAAGGAGCGTTGTCGTCCGTCGGGACTGGGAGTGTTTCAGTCAGGGAATTTAGTGAATTCCCTGACTTGCAGGGATGTCCTCAGAGAAAGAGAGTCAAAGATGCAGAGTGTGCAAAATCTCCCCAGCTGGCCTCGGGTGCACTCATCACACCAACACCAGAAGGGCTCTGCCAAGGGCTCGCTTAGGGCCATTCACTCAAAACCAATGCACATGTCTACAGATTCTGGAAGCACTTTTAAGTGTGTCCACGCCAGGTTATAAGCAGAACAAACCTTGTACCACCACAAAGTTCTGCTGGAAAATCGAGAATACAGTTTGAGTCACAAAGACAACGAGAAAAGAGTGAACTTCAGCCCCCTCTGGGATTACTCATTCTGCGTAGTTCAATTTAAACGTACAGTGGCCCTAACGGGTTCTAATGGCCCTAAAGGATTCGGTGAATCTGGGCGTCTACTGGCAGGCCATCTGGGGCAGGCCTGCCCATCCATCTGCAAACTGGCAGGCTTCCCTGTTTGTTCTGTGCAACGATAATTGCCAGTGAATTAGAGGCCTCGCTGGTTCAGAACATCTCCAGCACCTGACTCTTATGAAAAACCAGACCAGTGAAAACAAAATATTTTGCGTGCGAGAATTTAGTAAAAATGTTTGGACAGAAATTGGGGTTCTTAGATTTCAGCACTGCTGATATTTCAGGCCAATGATTATCTGTAATAGGGTGAGGCTGGGGAGCAGGACTGTCCTGATCGTCTTAGGGAGTTTAAAAGCATCTGTGGCCTCAACCCACTTGTAAGTGACAATCAAAATACCAGCCCTCGTGTGCTACAAGCTCGTGAAATGTCAAAGGATTCAATTATTTCCTTACCTGGTGCCGAAAAAAGCAGGAAAACAAACTATTTTGTTTTGCAAAGCATTTCAGTGGAGCTTATAACCAAGAGAATTTTCCAGTTAAGCCTCAGTTGGCCAGAAAATGTAATGAATTACCATAGCTTCACCCTCAAATGTTCCAGTTATCTGTGCATTATTACATGAGATACACATACACGCTTGGCATTACCAATACATATTGAGCTATGCTTATTCAGCCCCATAAAAAGATTCAACTATCAGCTCACTTCTTAGATCGACTAGAAGGCTGAAAGCATCTATTTTATTTAAGAACAGTTGGGAGAGGGAATTGAGAAAGCAATTGCAGAGGAGAGAAAATGAAGTTCTGATCATCTCACTGGGTGCTGTCCTTCTGGTCGTCCAGAGCGCCCTAACAAAAGCCACTGCAAGCCTGGGGACTAATGTCTACCTGACTCCACACCCAACCCACACGCGTGGTTCACACTGATCTTTACACGCGCCTAGTTCCCCGCACACACACCAATAAACAGCACACTGCTGTTGACACATGTGAATTATGTTCCCGGTCAAGCACATCTCCCTGGCTCCCTCGGGCCACAGCATCAGTCCTGCGTGCACAAATGGCACAGCTTAACTGACCTGACAATGAAAGTGGAAAGTGGCTGGGGGAGGGCACGAAGATCCCATGCAAATTCATCTCCCCACCCGAGACCCTCCACGTGGCTCGGTGCACAGGGCCTCCAACAACAAAGCAGCTGGGGGCAATCAGGCAGCCACCGGGATAGCACAGCCCTCTCTGAGGTTGGGTCACACCCTGGTCACATTTGCTCTTTTCCCCCAGAAAGAGGGGAAGCCTACAAAGCAGAGGGCTCGCTCCCAAGCCAACAAGCAGAAACTTGTCCAAAGTGAGAGAAAACCAAAGCCTGCCCCTCCCAGGGCATCCTGACTCTCTCTAGGACTATCATTAAGAAACACTTGACTTCCACACACACCTTGCTCATCCAAGGAAATCAATATGAAAATCAATTCATCCACTGATATATCTGATCAAGATACATGTGGCAATGCCACATTTCATTTACAGTGCGGCGCTCGGGGACGCCAAGGTCACTGGTTGGAAGTGGGCTGCAGGCGGGAGAGTGAGAAGCCCATGTTCCCCACTGGCTGCAAATAGAAAAGTGAATGAAATAGGAACAGAGACAGGACAGGGAGCCTGGGGATGCAACGATTACTGTATGTAGGAAATACGGTGTCAGTCCAGCTTGCCAGCTTATTTAAATGTGAAATTATTAGTGGATTTAGAATCCTAAGTATTTTTCTTCTGACTGCGGAAAACAAAAAGTGGTTTCATACTGTGCCGGTCAGTATTTTTAGCAGGAAATGAAGAGGGAGAAAGAAAAACGGGGTAGGGTGGGACAGAGGATAAGAGAGGCCAGACAGAATCTGGCCCAGGAGGCCATGACGAGGAGTGAAAGGGAGCAGGCGGGAGGGCCAAGGGACACGTGCTGGGAGCAAGTGTGTGGCAGGAGGCAACCAGGAATTTCAACAAGCCTCAGGGAGGAAAATTATGATATCTGCATGGCTGCAAAGGGGCATATTTTTAGTAAATTCAAAAGCGATTCGCCACACACAGCCCCATCCCATTTGGAGGGCTCCCCACCAGCTCCGGTAGCGGTGCCATGGATCAAATGCACTCAGTAATTGCAGAGTCATTGCTACCCTCTTACCTCTAAACAGAGCAGATTAAAATAGCACGAACAGCTATAATAACAGGTTTGGGACTCAGCTTTTACAGCCAGGAAACTGCTTATGGAAATAAGGATTTTGCTGACTCGTTTCAAAGTTTAGAAAGGAGCCTGGAGTAGCCCCCACAGTTGAGGACCAAATTCTGTGCCTGGTCCGGACAGGCCCTGACAGCAGTGCAACTCCTCCCATCCGACCCAAGGCTCAAAGGCAAGACTGGAACAGACTATGGGCGCACAGGGCCCTGGTCCCCTCATCCCCCCCAACCCCCTCACCCTGGGGCCTGTCCCAGTCCCTTCCCCTCCTGCCTCGGGGTTCCAGATGCCTGCAGACTCTATTTACCCCTAGTGTTGTATATCAGCTTCTTCTTGGCTGCTCCAATGCTCCAAAGAACGGAGCCTGAGTAGGACAAACGGCCCATCAGGGGGCAGATGACAGGCATGTGCCCAGTTTTAGGGAAGGCAAACTTACCAGTAGCTTATGGCCCTCCTACAGCATCCCAGGATTCCATTGGCCAGAGCCCAAGCCAGGCACCATGTGCCTTTGAGGGCCCATGCTTCATGTTATAAGACCTTGAGTGTCTTCCAAACACACCCAGGATTACAACCACTGCTGATGCTCACTTAGTGCTTACCATGGGCCGGGTGCTAACAAGGGTTCTCTCAACTTCCTCTCATCCAAACCTCTTCACATACCCTGCAAGCTAACTGCTGGGGTTTTCCCCCACAACTGCAGTTACATCCAGTATTATATTAGTTTCAGGTATACAGCACACGAAACATAAACAGACCCTAGCTGCTATTTTTATTCCTCCATTTGCAGGTGAGAAAACTAAAGGTCAGGTGGCGACGTAATCTAACCAGGACTCTGCGGTTAGGAAGTGGTAGCTGGGATTCAGACCCAGTCTGGTGGGTCCCAGAGCTGAGCCTTTCAGCCTGCCCCACTGCGCCCACGTGGACGGCATCCCCCTTCTTCAAAACTGTGGCTCAGCCGTCTTCCACGTGGCCTCTCGGCAGCAGCTGGGGGCTGCCCAGCTGGCACCCAGACTGCCTGCTGATAAAGCAAGAGCCATCTGAGCTGCTAAGTTCCCTCTCTCGGCCTGGGAGGGGTCCCAGGAAAAGGTGCTTCTGGGTGTTCACGCTGGTGCAGCATGAGCACGGGGGTGAGTTGGCAGTGCATCATTCAGGGGCGTCACCCTCCAACTCACCAACACCTTGGGATCCCCAAGGGTGCCACACAGCTCTAGTGGGTTTCTCACTGCTTGTTGTAGCCAAGGACACTGCACTGAAACCAGAGGCCACATGGGATGGGAGTGAGGAGAGACTGAGCTCCCAAAAAGAGAAATACATTTTCCAAAGTCCTATCAAAAGTAAGCAAGAAAGGCTTAGATCCTGGCAGGCCCCACGTCCCGTCCTGCCACCCTCCTGGTAGATCTTCATTAACTGGCTGGAGTCCCTAGTGCTGCAGTTGGGATGCTGGGGATGGAGGGAAGGCTTTACTACGCTAAACACCCAGTCTCCAGCCTTGCGAGGAAAGAGCTCCGTTCCAAGACACGCTCTGAGCTGCATTCTCTAGGGCACAAGATGAATCACATAACCCCTCCCCAAGCTCCGTTTCAGGCCTCTTAAAGGGGCACATATGACATCTGCCCTGACTGGGGAGGCTCCGTGTGTTGGGCACCGTTCGACTCCCAGGCAGGGCACATGCCTGGGTTGCAGGCCAGGTCCCTGGCTGGGGGCCTCTAGGAGGCAGTCAATTGATGTTTCTCTCTCACTTCACTCTCTGCCTCACTTCACCTTGCTTTAAAAATAAATAAATAAAATCTTTAAAAAAGGAAGAGCCAGAGATCTGCATGGCCACAGGCTGGCCACGTGGATGGCAGCTTCAGGCTTCCCAGCAATGGAGCAGGCCTCTGCCTAAGCCCTTCTGCCTCCCCAGCAGCCCGACAAGAACCCTATTCCAATCCTTCCCTCCTCTAACCCCTGACACAAGTCCTAGTTGAGAGCCCATCTGTCTCCTCACTCAGACACTCCTCCCACCCATCCGCAGACACCTGGAAGGCAAAGTATTCTTGGCAGCAAAAACAGCCATTGGACAAGGTGTGTGTACGTGTGTCTGTCCATGGTGGTGGGAGACAGGGAAGCGGGGGGAATCCAGATCATTACTTCACAATGGTTCTCTAACTTCAGTGCAACATTCAAGTGACCCGAGCAGCTTATTTAATACAGATTTCTGCTCCCACTCCAGGGGTTCTGATTCCAACCCAAGGCTATGGGCCAAGGTATTTTACCATGAGCCCTGTGGGTGAGCAGGTCACTTTGGGAACCCCCTGATCTATGGGCTACAGGGGGAGAGAAGAGCCACCTAGGGTAGGGATACTCATGAGGGGAGCTGTACCAGGAGGGAACATTGCACATGAAGGCTTTTAAAACACACAGCACACATGCACATTCCAACCCTGCCTCCCACCCCTACCCTCGCCATTATCCCGAGACGGAACCTGCTGCCACCAGGTCGTGTGCCCCAAGGGAGCAGGCTGAGTTCCTGGAGGACGGGGTGTGCAGGGAGGGTCCGGGGAAGAAAACTCAGTGCAACCCTGATTCGGGGGCCAGGGGGCACCTGCCCAGGGCTGCAGGTAGGATTCAGGAGCCAGCATCCCCTGCCTCTGCTCCACTGGAAGGAGAAAGGGCAGGTCACCGTCTTCAGGATGCTTATACCCTGCTAGGGGAGATGAGGCTATTACACAGGAACAATCTAGGAACACCGCGGCTGGTCTCAAAGTAAGTGTAATTTTGGTGGGCAAGCAGAGATTCTGCTGTGGATTGGGAGAGAAAGAGATCAGAGTAGCACCTCACGAGGATAAGAGCCCATTAGGTCTCAAGGCCAGGAATGGACCCCTGCCAAGGTCATGTCACCCGGGCCTCTGGCTTCCCCTGAGGGCACACACATGGGGCCTCCCTTCAGTTTGCAAAAGCCTCTGGGGAATAGCTCTCAGAACATCTCTCAAGACGCAGGACTGTCCCAGCGCTGCCTCAGCTCTCGCCTCTCTGCTGTCTCAGCAGCCCAGGTCCTCGGGCCCACCCCTGATGAGGATGAGGCCAGGGTGCCTCTCAACCGCACTCTGTTCCCTCTGACCAGATGTGAGGGGCCTCACTCCCCTGCCTGTCCCAGACCACATCTGCAGCTCCGTCACAGCCAGATTTCCTGGGACATCCCCACAGGACCCAGCTGAGCAGGCACAGCAGGGCCACTGCCACCCCAATGGCCTGCACGTCCCCTCACAGACAGACAAGGCCAGAAGGTGCAGCTGCCAGGAAAACTGCATGGATGACACAGCGGGGTGGAAGCGGGTCGTAAGGCTCCCGTTCAGTGGCTCCCTGGTAGATATTTCGATGCAAAGGAGCAGATTCACCTCGTTTTAAGACCGGCTGGGGCAGAGCTGGCATTAGATAAAAGCACTAGTCTGGCCTGGGCAAAGGGACAGATTCCAATGAGAGATCACAGAAGCAAAAAGTTCAGAGCCAGTGACAGCCTTCAAACGGCAGAACCTTTGGGCACAGCTTGTTCCAACCTTTCTACCCAGGAGTTCACATTGAGCAGGCACCGGAAGCCCTGGGTATAAGCGAGGACTTCAGTCCTTTCCTTTTGAGGACACGTCAGTCCCAAGAGTCTGAGTGCACAAACCCAGGCTGCCAAAAGGCAACGGTAACTTCCACTCCCCACGGGAAGAGCCACTTTGCTCGTTTTGTTTTCTATTGCCTCCTCACGGAAGACAGACGCTTCTGTGGAGGGAATTTCCTCGATGTGGTTTCAGTCTGATCCTGAAAGACCTCCTCTAGCGGTCCAATGCAAAACGGGCCTCGGGCAAGGTGCCCTCCCTGCGACAAGCAGCACCCGGACACCCTCTCTGCAGCCAGTCTGTCCCTTGGAGGGAAAACCAAAGCAGCAGACAAGGGGAGCTCACCGGCCTGGGGAGGACGAGGGGAGAAGACTCTCACCTTCTCCTTTCCTGTAACATCCCCTCCCTGTGAGGGAAATGGATGTACCTGCTGTAGTCCTTTTTATTTAAGTCAACCAGTATTTATTAAATGTCAATTATGTAGTCACAGCACCCCAGTATTTCACAGATCCAAGTGTCCAACTATGCAGGTGGCTTAGTTCTTCCCATTCTCTTTTTTTCTCTTTTATTCTTTTCAGCATTATAAAGGTATAAAAATACAACTGTGTAAGTACAATTGTAAGATAGTTAAAGTGTACATTGTGATGATTTGATATCTGTACACATTGTTAAAGGATTCCTCCCATTTAGTTAACATGCTCATCGCCTCACATATTTTTCTTTTTTTTCCCTTCAATGAGACCATTTAAGTTCTATTCTCTTAGCAAATGTCAATTACACAACAATGTTATGAACTGTAGTCGCCGCGTTCTACTTCAGCTCCTCAGACCTTACTCATCTTACAGCTGGAAGTCTGTTCCCTCTTCCCAACCTCTCCATGTCTCCCAGTCCTTGGCAACAGCATTTTTCTGCTCTTTCTACGAGCTCCACTAGAAGTCCTCAGGGGAAAGACAAAAACTGAAGCACAAGTGACATCATGAGGAAGTGTGCTGGAACCCTGCCCGTGCTATTGGATAGTTATGTGACCTTCAGCGATTGCTCAACAACTCTGGGCCACGGCCTCCTCGGGCTCACATGGAAAAGGAGGTACCGCCTACCTCCTACCAGGAAAGGCAGCTACGTGGCTAGGGCAGATCACGAGGACGCCCGGGGACCCATGTCAAAAACCAGTAAACCCCAGCTGCTAAAAGGTGAAATCAGAGTTCTGGATTTTTCTTGAAACATTTCTGTAAGTTTGAAAAATTCTTTCATAAAAATAAAATACACGCTGGTTTCCTTGGAGTAGGGTTGACATGCAGGGGGTGAGCTATATTGCTAGCTCTTCACATAGCTTTGTATTGCTTCATTTCTTAAACAGAGAAGAGAATCAGTAACCCTTGGTGCTCTCCAGCCCACACAGGCCTGGCCTGCTCCTTCGGTGCTGGGTGGGCAGGTAGAGGGCCACACCCCCAGTCACAGGCAAGCTCCCTGAGGACAGGAGACTGCCTCTCACCTGCTCACGACTCTCCCCCCTGAACAGCCCCCTCACTCTGCACTCGGTCGGTCATTCAATTCCTGTGCCCCACTGACAATGAAGACGAGTGAGAAGCTGGAACAGGTGTGCCCAGCAGAGTCATTAAGGACAGAGAGATTTTCATCAGCCCGGCTTGGCTTAACTGTCTCCTTCTGGTGCAGGACGGTCAGGTTTCAGGGACGTGGCCAAGAGACGCTGATGTGCCAGTGGCTGAAACGGTGAGGCTTCTCCATGCTCTGGGCCCCAGGGGTTAATGCTTGAGTGTTTTTCCCTCTCTCCCCACACCATTTCCAAATGACTGGCCCTAATCCCAGAGCTTCGTGAGGGAGGAATTCCAGAACACCTCAGTTCCGGGCCTTGTTGGGTAGGAGGCTGGGGGAAGAGACGGTGGTAGTGACTCTGAGACAGGAGCAGGTGGGAGAGGCGTCTGGGTCAACCTGAGAGCCCTGCTGTAGATGCTGCCTTTTCAGGCGGCGCCGCCATGGATGGGCACATCCGTCCAGGGAACACCTTCCTCTCACAGCCTCTGCTGGAAGCACTGGTGTCCCGTCACATTAGAAAATGAAGAAGGCCGACTGCTTCCTTGAGTCACCCCCACCCCGTGGCAACGGGCCTCGCATAATACTTACAGTAAATAGTGAACTGGGCACGTCCTCAGAGTCACAGAGAGAATCAGGATGGACTTTGTTCCCCATGACCCCTGACCATCTCCCCGAAGAAGAGTGACCTTAAAAGCACAATTCACCAGCTGAAACCCTGCTGACATTATTCATGTTTTGATTCCTAATTCAGAAATAATACATGGTTCATGAGTTCCGAGTTTAAAAATACATTCGTCGTCTGATACACACACACACACACACACACACACACACACACCCCCACACACAGCAGAGCCATCCACCCCAAACGCAGCGCACCACTGCCTGGCATGCGGGATCACCCTGGCATTGTGTTCTGCCCTCCCGCCTTCTGGGGGCCCCTTTCAATCCACAGGACTCAACGGTGAGTCCCAGCAGCCATTTTACACTATAGCACTGCTATGGGCTATACTGTGTCCCCCACTAAATTAATACATTGAAGACCTAATGCCCAGTGCGACTACATTCGAGAGGTAATTAAGGTTAAGTGAGGTCATAAGGGTGATGTCCTGACCCAAGAGGTTGAGTGTCCCTATAAGAAGAGACACCAGAGAACTGTGTACATGTACTCCCCCACCCCCACCCCGCGCTGGCCATGAGGACACAGCAGGAAGGCAGCCATCTGGAAGCCAGCAAGACAGCCTTCACTATATCCAGACTATGCTGGATATTGATCTTGGACTTTCCAATCTCCAGAATCATGAGAAATACATTCTATTGTCCAAGCCATCCAGCCTGTGGTATTTTGTTCTGGCAGACCAAGCTGACTAAGACACGGCCCTCACCAAACAGCCTTCCTTGAGTGACTGGCCAAGGGCAGACACCTATGTGAGCTTCATCAGACAGGTTCCTTTCTTCTAGAATGTGGGACATACACAGGCAATGTTCAATCCATTCTTGTCACATGTAAACCTGGGAGTCCTGGGGCCATCATTTTTAGACTCATGTCTGCAGAGATGAAAATAAAAGTAGATGCACGGACTGGAGCAAAGATGAGAAAAAGAAAGGGCAAACTACCCGAGCTTCTAACAGCTAGTCCTTAGTTCCCTTCACTCACCTTCCAAAGCTGTGCTCTGTGCCTGCCCTTGGGCTCCACGAAACACTCCCACGTAATGACAGCAAATCCTCTTATTCAGCTAACACTGAGCACAAATTATTTTCATTTACAACCATAAGCGCTCTAAGTAATACCCATGAATGTAGACTTTGAGATCTTTTAAGAGCCAACACTGTCTTCTCCGTGTTTATTTAACTGCCCTACCTTCCGCACAAATGTCCATCCACATTCTACAGAAACCACTGAACTGAACCCAGCAGGTACATCTGCCAAAAACGTTTCTCAAAGAACCGGAAACCAAAGACAGCCCAATTCAAGCTCCAAACAAAAATCAGCCTGAACCAGTCACCTCCTTGCTGGGCGGCAGATTTACCCGGACTCTACGGAGGCCACGTCTCCTTCTGCTGTGCCTCCCACGCAGGCGGTGCGTGCAGCACGTGAAGAATGAAAGGCCACTTCCATTTCTGATCCCACCCTCTGCCAACCATACCAGGCACACAGCTGTTAGGATAAATGGTTGCTATAGAAATCACTGTTTTTGGAACAGGAAAACCCAGAGTCTAGGAAGAACGCAGCCATCCCAGTCCTCGGTGAGGCCTGCCAGTCTGGGGCTCGGGGAGTGTCTCAGAGGACAGCCAGTTCCCTGCAACCAAACTGACCAAAGACAGGGTCGTACAGCTCATGTCTCACAGAATCGACCTCAGAAATCCAAAGTGAGGAGTTGCCATCAGGAGCTAAGGTTTTGCTCGAGGACCCTCTCTTGGGAGCCAAGTCAAATTTGGAGACATCTGTGGACTGTTGTAAAACTGGCAGTATAACAGAGTGGGTGAAGGTTCGGGATCTGGGACCAGACAATCCTGGCTTCAGATTCTGGCTCTATGCTTAGAGGCTAC
>PVKM010044306.1:0-12047 GCA_004027735.1 Carollia perspicillata | reverse complement strand
TTTTTTTTTTTATTCTGATTCAATGTTTATCTCTCCCTTATGTTCCAAATCTTTGGTTTAAATCCCAGCTTTCCTCACTTCTCTGTTGATTTCCTGTGGATTATTCTTTATTTCACTTAGTGTGACCATTTCTTCCATTATTTTTTTGTTGTATTCAAGGAGTTCTCTGAGCATCTTGATAACCAGTGTTTTGAACTCTGAGCTGATAGGTTGGCTATCTCCGTTTTGCTTAGTTCTTTTTCTGTGATTTTATTCTGTTCTTTCATTTGGGCCATTTTTCTTTGTCTCCTCAATAAAGCAGCCTCCCTATGTTTGTTTCTGTGTACTAAGTAGAGCTGCTTTGACTCTCTGTCTTAGTAGAGTGACCTTGGCCTGTTGCAGAAAAGGCACCTGTAAATTGTGTGAGGCAGAGTCTCAGGTAATTGCCAGGGTGGGGCAACCCACTTCACTGCCTTGTAGCAGTGTGCAGAGGGCTCCAAGAGGGGACAATGCCACTGCCTGGCTTCTGGCAGTTTGCCTGGTCCTTGCCCCATTTCCAGTCACTTCACCCCCTTCCCATGTGCAACTGGCACCCTTCTAGCTGCTGCCCTGGTGATGAATCCTGGAGAGGTGTATCTGAGTACACTCTAAGACCATGCTGGCCCTTTAAGTGGTGAAAAGCCTGCACTTTCTTCTGCTGCTTCAGCCAGAGGTAATGGAGATCTGTCTTCCCAGTGCTGGAACCCTGGGCTATATGGTCAGGCCTGGGATTGGGATCACTCACTTCCAAGGTATCCCTCCAGCCTGTTCCATTGCTGCTGCTGTCACCATTTTTTCAGTGCCACACCACCTCCCCACCTGTCTCCACAACTCTACCCATCCTACCCATCTGGATGAATGTGTCTCCTCTAAATCCTTGGTTGTCAAACTTCCATACAGCTTGATTTTCTGACGGTTCTTGGTGTTATTAGCTTTGAGATCTAGTTGTAATTCTTCCCATGTTGCATGAGCAGGTGAAGCATGTGCTTCCATCTTGACCTATGCTTCCATCTTGACCAGAGGTCCTCCCATATATGAGTCTTTGCAACCTGTGAAATCATTATCCCAAGTTCTTCATGTGGTTAACTTACTCAAGACTCTCAGTTCAGGAATCACCACCCCTGGGAAACTCAGCAAAGTTCCTACCACTCTATTAATACCCTGGGGGTCCATTTCCTTTTATGATCTAACATCTACCTTCTTCAAAAAAGATCTCTAAAAACAGACTATGACAGTCTTATAACCCATCTACAATGAGCATCCAGCACAAAGCCTGGCAGACAGTGGGTGCCCAACAAATATTCCCAAGGAAGGAATGAAGATAAGTCAGTGGAACTAGAAAGTACCAGAAACTCAAATATACTAGGTCTGTCCAGAAAAAGTCCAGCCATCGTTAATTTAACAAGGACAGTTAGCTTGACATTGATGTAATCTGGCAGCCAAGGAGAGTGGAGTGGAAAGTACCTGTGTGAACAATGATGACTTCACCGTACTAGCCAGCAGGTACGGCACATGCCATTGAGTGAGCATGTGTACTGTGTGGCTGACACATTCAAAATGACTGAGCGAGCAGAACAACAAATCTGCATCAAATTTTGTGTTAAGTTTGAACACTGCTCAGGAAAAACTATTCAGATGACTCAGAAGGCCACAGCTACGGGCAACTGGTGATTGGCAGCTTCATCACAAAAACATGCCCGCTTACATACATCACATCTCATGCAGAGTTTTTTGGCAAAATATCAAACCACCCAGGTGACTTGGCCATCCCCTGCAGCCTAAATTGGTGCCCTGCAACTTCTGGCTTTTCCCAAAACTAAAATCACCTTTGAAAAGGAAGAGATTTCAGACTGACAATGAGATTCAGAAAAATACAATGGGGCAGCTGATGGCAATTAGGAGAACCATGTGAGATTCCAAGGTGCCTACTTTGAAGGGGACAGAAATGTCATTGTCCTATATAAAATATTTCTTATATCTTGTATCTTCTCCAATAAATGGTTCTATGTTTCATATTACATTACTGGATACCTTCTGGACAGACCTGATATATGAGCATATTATTCATGAAAGATCTAGCATTGAAAATCATTGAGAAAATAAGGATGTGCTCAATAAGTGGAAGAAAATAAGATCAGATCCCTTCCTTGTACCATATAGAATAAGCTCCCAATGGATTAGATACTTACAATTAAAAGCGGAACTATAAAAACTTTCCAAAGAAAATCTAGAAGAATGACTTTAAAAGTCATGGGTTCACAGTATAGAAAATCTCATAAACCAGAAACAAAAAATATATAAACGAAAAAGTGAATAGGTTTGATCACTTTTAAAAAACTTATCTCCAAAAAAGATATCATAAAGTGAGAGGACAAGCGATCAATTGGGAGGAGATGTTTGCCCAAACACTTAGTTTCTGGAATGTGTAAAGAAGGCCTTTGAAAATAAAAAAAGAAAGACAACACAACAGGAAAAAAACAAGAAAAACTTGAGACACGTTTCACTGATGAAGAAATTGGGATGGCTAATAAGCACGTGCTCAATCTGTTTATAAATAAGAAACATATAAAGTAATACCACAGTACTATGATATTTTAGAGCCACCAGACTGGCATACAGTAAAAATCTGACAAAAAAGTGTTTCTCGTGTGGAGCACTAGTGGCTGGTGTCTGAATGAGTATATTTACTTTGGGAAATATTTATTACATAAAGACAATAAAATCCATTTAAGTATCATACCAGAGAAAGAGGCATATTCTTCGGTAATGACACTGTGTATATACACAGCTGTTTTAAAAAGAGAGGCAGCAAATGTCCAGCAGGCAGCAAAGTGCACTCCATAAATATTTATTGTTTGAAGGTATATATATGAAGAGTAAATAACTGTTCTCTATTTTTGGAGTGGAGAAACCCAGCATAGAAAGTAAGTTCTTCAAAGACACATACAGATCTGAAAATATATAAAACCCTAATTCATGAAGGAGAATTAAATTTAAGGGGGAAAATAAAGGAAGAGAGAGACAGGGAATTCTCAAACATGCTAAAGCTCTAATTAAGCTTAAAATTTAAAACCAAAACCCAAGAAAACCATTTGTGACTTATTTTTACTCAGCTCTGCACTTATAAGCAGGGTACGAAATACTGGTTCAGCTAACTACAATGTAGTCTTTCAACTACGCAGTGATTCCTATGTCGACCTCTTCATCTTTAAAAGCCATTAAATACAGAAGTTAAGGACTCCTCCTGCTATCATAAATTGCCTTTTTCAAATGAACCAAAAGAAGAAGAAAAAAACCTATTCTAATATTTAAAAGCAATGACGAACACTCTAAACAAGTACAGTATAAATCTTCTATCGTTGTTATTCATTCACAATACATTGAGTTTGTCTCAACCATTTTTAATATGCAATAAGAATTATTCATAGCAAAGCATGTTCTTGCGTCTCTTTGGGGAAAAAGGCAATCTCCTTTCTGATTTCCTAACAGCAGCCAGATGTGCTTTGAAGTTAAATGTTCCCACTTTGTAATCCACAAGCAACATGGACTTGAAGCAATCTGTAAACAGTCTTAACATTTACTTTTTTCATGCTCTTTTAGAAAACTTCTTGTTCTCTCAGACTATCTCAAGAAAGAAAAAGAATACCACAATAAAGAATGTCCAAAATGGGAGATAAAAAGGACTTATGTGAAACACTGAAGTCTAACAAAACATTACACAGAAAGCAAAGCCAAAACTAATTAAGTTCCAATAGCACAGATAAATCACATGATTGAAATTTCTTGTTTAAGAAGCAAATAGATTCACAATAATAAAATATATAACAATTTAAACTCAACATAGATACAGACATCTGAATGCTCTCTAATGAAAACTGGCTTTTGACATTTTATTTTGTTCAGTTCTTTAGAAGATTTATTCATTTGGAGACAAAGGGTTCTGTCAGTTTGTTTTTGCAAATTATTCAGGACTTGGTCCAACTCACCCAATACCCCCGTAAAGACGAATGTCGATCAAATAGAGATGATGTGCAGTTCCAGAAAAATAGGAAGACATTTGATCTGACATTTTAGGTGTCTTAGAGGGAAGGACATTATTAAGCAATATGCTACGAGCCACATCCTAAAATAAATGTTTTTAAGTCATAGCATCTGTCAGAGAAACTGCCACAACTCTATTGCATAAAATAAGCTCAGTCCTCAATGGTAAATCAGTTATACACCAAAATAACATTTTTAAGTCAACATTTTAGAACTTGAAAACATTTTTTCACAGAAATAATACTACAAATGGAGGCTCATTCATTGGTTTACTCACATTTCATCAAACATTTAATAAGCACAAATAAAACACAACAAGAAAGACCCAGGACACCAGACAAGGAAAAACAAATAAGCCAAAGGAACAAAATGGAAACAGACATGTACTGTCACCTGACTTATGAGACAAATGACACTGCAGTGCAGCTGGGAAAGAACACCCTTTTCAGTAAAGGGGGTGTCATCTGGAGAGAGATACACATACACAAAAACAATCTTAACTCCTATCTTACAATATATACCAACACCACCTCCAGAGAGTATGTAGACCTAAACTGGAAAAGCAAAGTAACAGACCCACTACAAGAAAACACAGAACATAACATCTTTAGAACCTTAAGAAAGTCAAAGATCTTAGAGCACAAAATAGCACTAAATATAAAGTGATAAAACGAGAAAATGAACTGCATTAAAATTTTAAATTTCTGTTCATCAAAGACACAAGAAAGAGAATGAAGGAAAGCAACGAAGTGGAAGAAAATATTTATAATGCTATAATATATTTCAAAAGGACTCTAATCCAGCCTAGATACAAACATCTTATATATTAACAAGACAAAGGCTGACAACCCAACGGAAAAACTGGCAAAGCCTTAAGTAGGCACTTCACTCTGAGAAGCTATCCAAACTGTCAATACACATATTAAAAACATCTAACTTTATTAGTCGTCAGGAAAATACATGTTAAAAACCACACAGTGCAATGTCACTAAATACTCTCAAGAATGGCTACATATTTTTAATTAAAAATAATTAACTGACAACACCAGTACTGAAGAGAAAGTAGCGGAACAGGAACCGGCACACATAGCTGATGAGGATGCGAACTGGCGCAATCACTTTAGAAAACTGTTCAGCAGCGTCTACTATACCAATTAGCTTCCTGCCACATAAAAAATCACCCCAAACCTTCATGGCTTCAAACTAAAACCACTGGATTTTGCTCCCAATTCTGTGGGTCAGCAGCTTGGGCAGCCCATCCACTGGAACAGCTCATCTAGGTGGGCGTACTCATGCACCTGCTATACCAAAGGGACAGCTGCCCCCAGTGATTGGTTAGAACAGTTCTCAGTAGGCCATAGTGAGCAGACTATCCAGGCATCCCTCAGCCCTCACAGGGAGAGGAAAGGAGCATCCCCAGCTGCTCGTGGCTTGTAGGTGCTTCCTCGGCCTCAACAGGGCAGTTCGCCCTTTCCTGATGGGCCCTGACCTCCAGGTGGGGCAAACTGACTCTGGGGTGCTATGTACCATCCAGAGCTCCCTGAGGGATCAGAAGACTCACTCCTGCAGACCTCTCCCTGCACAAATCCCCCACCCTGGATCCTGTTCTCTCAGGCTCTGCTTCCAGGAGCCTACAGGGTCTACTCAGAGTCCTCACTGTTTGTTGGCAGAGTCCACGTGAGACGCCATGGTCAGCACGTGGACCCAGGGTCGAACTGATGGGTGGTGATAGGATGAAAAGCCAAAAAAAGTCCTCCCTATGGCCCCTCACTCCATCCTCAGGAAAAAAGAAAAAAGATTTCTATAAAGAGGGTTATCATGAAACATGTATAAAATATATTAACAAAGCAAGAAAGCTTTCCAAAACTAAAGGTTAAAGAGTAAGAAAAAATAATACAGGAGGAAAATGTAATTTGCTAGGCTTGGTAAGTAAATCTCTACTTAAAATATGTATTCCTAGAAAAAAAGCATTAACATATTCTTAGAAAAAGAAAAAATGCATTTGTGGAAAAATGTATTTTTTAATATAAACCAGAAAATTCAAATTCCAGAGCATCTAATGCATCAGAATGAAGGTGTTGACGGTCACGTTACCAATACCAAAAATGCACCCTGAGTATAGAGCACGAAAATCAACTACCTATTAATTGATTATGCAGACTAAGGAAGAAAAAAAAAAATCCATGACACATTCTCATGCAAACTAAAATCAAAGCAAAATCTAAGCTTTTAATACACTGGATACTTAAACTCATTCTACTGTGATCAAAAGATACAGTTCAGCCTGATTAATGCATATATGTTATAAATATGTAAAAATGCAAGGCCTTTATATTTTACACTGTTAGCGCATTCTTTGAACAATAAAAATGTGAAACAAAACCCCAGGCAGGCCTACTTTTAAGGCATCACCTCAAAATATTTTAGAGGTTTTATTTTAATTTTATTATACAAATGAAAAATTTAATCCTCTGAACAGTTAAATAATCATGAAAAGTATTCTATGGGCTAAAAATGTACATCAGAAGTTGCAAATAGCTAAGGGCAAAGGCAAGCTTAAAAGGATAGCCCAGAATTTTGTTTTTCACTTTGATGTTGTTTTCTGGAAAAAAAGAAAACATTGTTGGGTTTTTTTTGGAAAAAAAGAAAAAACTGTCTTTCTGAGGGATTTCCTGTGCTCTCCTCCCATACTGGTTAACTCAGAAGACTTCCCCAACATCTTCAAACATGAGAACGTGGTGGGGGTTTTTTGATTTACTATGCCCCTCTTGTGATCAGTTGTTTATTCTCTTTCACTAATGTACGCCCCGAATCACTAAGAGATCCACATTGCTTTCAATTCTTACCCACTTCCCTGCCTTCTAGTCAAAGCCACGCACAAGCCATCGGCCCAGCCCTCCTCACTCGGAACTCAAAGACTAGAGCTGGTCAGTCTCTGGGTGTAACTACCACCTCCGGCCCTTGAGTCTCACAAAGCTCCAAACTCTGAACTCCCCAGTGATTCGTACCATCTCTTCAGACTTCACCAGTCTAAAACGAAGCTTTTAAACCCCTAAAATGGATTACCCCATTGGACAATCAATTAACTGACAGAGAGTCAACATCCCCATTTCCTGAAACATACCCCTCTATGTGCCCTTCTGGTCAGTCCAAAAGTCAGTCACTAAACATTTACTCTCTTTGGAATGTGTTTCCTTCCTACCCTTTCCACCTTCACAGAAGTCACGCTAACACAGAGGTCACTGCGAACAACTAAAAGATGATTAGTCCCCTTTTTCCATGGTTTCTGCCATCCAGTATAACTTCCGTCATGCCGCCAAGTCGATTGTCCTAAAGCACTGCTTTTATTAAAGTCTGTAATTGGTAGGAAGGGTTTATAGTTTTAAAAAATAATAATCCCTAATGTCAGTGTAGACATGAGAAGTAGACAATCCCATACATGGCAGCTTGGAAAATGAATTGTTGTAAACCTTCTGGGAGGACCTAAGCAAGCAACCAAATACGTATAAAATGACTCTTCTAAGAAATCTCTGTGCAGTACTACTTATATTAGCAACAAACAGGAAGCAGCCTGAGTTTCCAAAAATAACAGAATGCTTAAATAAGTTATGGAATATCCATCCGAAAGAAAAATTAGTGCTACCATTAAAATGCATGTTTACGGAACTATTATAAACTTAAACCAAATTTAAAATAGCACATAAAACAGTATTTAAATAGGACCACAATGTTGTTTAAATTTTAATTTTATAAATACACATTGAAAAAAATATATATATAACAAAATGTTACATCTCTCAGTGTTATGACCTTAAAGCATAAGTTTATTCCTCTCATTTTCTGTGTATGTAAAATAGAATGTAGAGGGGGAAAATAAACCTGGGCTTACTACTGACTAAAATTTAAAAGCTAAACTTCTCAACTTAGCATTCAAATCTCCCATGCAACCCAGCCTGATAATGTTGCCCCCTAACTCCCTACATAAACCCCAAAGATCCAATCGCAATAGTTCGCTTTCATAACACCCCTCTCTTCAGGCCTATTTTCTGCCCTGGATTCCTAGGTCCCCACCTCTCCGACTACCCAAGCACGTCCGTGCCCCCAGCCTGTGCATCTGAGAACTGCTGTCCGTGATGTCGGCTCATCCACGAAGTCTGCCTGAGATTTCTCTCGGCCCAAATGTCCTTGTTTCTCCAAAGCTCAGTATTCTTCTTTCTACCTAACTCACTTTGGCATTTTATCACATACTATCGTAAATTATGATTTAACCATTTATGTGTATATCTCTTATTTCACTATCAAGAAAGCCAGCTTGCCAAGGGCAGGGGCTATTTTATGCTTATTTGGAATGTTACTTCTCTTTCCTGGACTGAAAGTCTTTCTCAGTGCTAACACAGTGCTAAATGTCTAACACCCAGCACCATTCACTGAATAGAACTAACTTAGTTCAGATGTCTTTCAAATAAAATGTGATTCTGCCACATTCACATACATACATAAAAGCAAATACTTGTTTTACCCCAAGATTCCAACTATTAAGGCGAGCTTCGATGTCACTGTCATCCAAAGAAACAGCCAAATTTTTCAAATGAACTTCCTGAAATACGAAAGAGATAAAGGAAGAAAGGATAAAGGAAAGAAGGGAGAAGGGAGGAAATAAAAGAGAAAAGGAAGGAGGGAAAAACGGAGGGAGAGAAGAAAAAAAGGAGAGAGGGAGGAAGACAAACAAAATATATGTCATTCAGAGTAATGAGAATTTTATGTGCTTCTTTGGTAATGCTATATTGCCCACGGAGGAAAGGGTTACATTACAATTGAGCTGGTAATTCTAAGTAATAGCTGTTCATTATATCTGCTTAGGGCTATGAGATGCCTTCACAATATATTCACACAGTAACTAGATTTCAAAAAAAACCATCAAAAGAATATTTTTAAAAATTAATCCAGACTCTTCTCTTTAAGTTCTTTTACAAAAAAAGTTTTAATTGTGGTATACCACAGTAGCTTTAAAGGGGGGTAGGGGAACACTTGAAAAGATGAATTATTTACTCTCATTAAAATTAGTTAACAGGAAAGTTTGTGCTGATGTCCAAGAAGCTCTTTGTTCTTCAATTAATTCTCATTCATACACTGAATATAAAAAGAAACAAGCTTTGAATTCACATCACAAAAACACAATTATGGTGATTCTTTACTTTAAAAAAATTAAAATTCCATGTTTTTTTCAACTCCCATACAATTTATTAAATCACATTTATCAAACCAGATTGAAATTCTAATTAACTGAGGACAGCCTAAGATCTGCACCAGAAATGAACAATGATCTGAAACCTCTAAAAACTTAAAAAGGTAAATCCGTGTAAAAAAATTACGTATATTCTATAGTACAGCCACAAAACTTATTTTGAAATTAGATTTGTTGGTACAGAATTTTCACTCTTTTGGAAAACCTCATTACTAACAAATAAATCTATTTGTCCATCAAATCATCTGTTTGTTCCGATCATCTGAAGGGATGAAAAATATACTAATATGTTCTTCATATTTTACTGAGTCTCCAAATTTCTATTGAACGAAATGTTGTTTGTTATATATTAAAATTCATTATTGCTTCTACTGTTGGTCCCCTTTTTGTTTTTATTTTTGTGAGTAAGAACATCTTAAGAAAATGTACCTTTTGTGTAGTTTGTTTCAGTAAATATATTGATTGATAATAAACCCACAAGTATTTAAAATGAGCTTCCCTTTATATTAAAATATGTTTGAAAGTTCTAAACTATCACTGAAGAAAATGCAAGGAGTAATGTTTACAGCAATACATGCTAAAGCCGTCATGCATCACTCATGATTCTGTAACTAAATTCTTCCAACCCAAGACAAGCCAGAGTGAAACCAGCAAGACCTTGGTAGGCGAGCAAAGCCCCTTCTTCCACAAAGCTACCTGGAATGCTCTTGGCACCTGTTCAAACTAAATCCCTGTTAAGCACTTAGATGCAAGAGACGTATTCCCAGTTCAAGATATAAACAGTTCACTTCATCAGAAAGGCAGTCTCCCCTATTTCACTAGAAATTAATCTCAATTTCTTAAGTTTATGACAACTTGGTATCTCATTATTTTTATGCATGTGCTGAATAAAAGGGAAAAGGAAAAATAATGAAAAAAACCCAAAGCTTTCTGAAGTTATTCTTCAATGCACAAGAAAAGCAACAGACTGACTAATGTGATGCTTCCGAATCATCGAGAAAGCAGAAGGAACAACGTGGAAGATACCAAGCATTCCATCTCTTTGACACCAAGAGGGTCATTAAAACTTTCAAACTGTATTCACTCTTTTTAAGTGATCATTGGAACTTCGACAATATGAAGCTAAAAATCTGCAGTTATTTTAAAGCAATGAACGAACAAAAGTAGAATCTGATCTTACACAACTCTTTGGGGTAATATTTTGTCCATCTTCTCTGTAGGTCGGACTCCCGGAGTGCGATCTTGTTTGGAGCTTCGCAGTGTGTTGTTCCCTACCAACAGACCAAAACAGTAGCAATCAGAAGTCGGGGGACTGGAGGACATGGGTTTTCAAATCTAGGATTACCAGTTTTCTAAGGGAAGAATGAGATGATTGATTACATTAACAATGACATTTTAATAGCAAAGAAAAAACCCTAAGTAATAACAACTTGTAATTCTCACATTTTATTTTATTTAGATTAAACGAGAAATAAAATATCACCTAAATGCCACATACATGTTTACAAACAAATGTTATTTTTAAGTGGGACTATAATAAACTACATGTATTTAAAATTTTCTCCTCCTTTCCCCTTATTCTTAGTGTAGGGAAAAAAAAGCAAAGTATATATTCTTAGGGAAAACAATTATTTTAAAAGGTTAGCAAGTTTTGTTGGATTCATGTTTCACATTAAGATGAAGCCTTAAAGTATATAAAATAACAAAACTTTCATGTAGTTGAAAGTCTGAATTAATTTGAAACCTGTCAGAAATCACAGATAAATCAAAGTCTTCAACTTAAAAATGCACTATGTTAAGTCAGATAAATTGTGGTAAGTACAACATGAGTAAGAAAACAGTTTAAGCTTCCAAATGAACTTGAACAAAAAGACTTCTCCAATATAAAATACAATATAAAAATACCATTCTCAATATTCTACCTTAGCCTGGAGTCTGTCGTATACTTTCATTCATATTATTTCAATGAAAGTTCCATGATTACAAATATTTATTGTCTGAACAGCTGCTTCAATGCACACGAAATGGAAACTAAACATTATGTAATAAACTAAAGTCACTAACTTTCAACCACAAGCCATATCAGGATTTCCTTCACAAATAGTGAGCTATACTTAGTATTCCCAAAAGATGAAACAGTAATTCAAGAAGACAAGATTACAGTAATAGACTTCCAGCCAAGATGGAGGCATAGGTAGATACACTTTGCCTCCTCGCACAACCAAAAGAAGGACAGCAACAAATTGAAAAACAAAAAATAACTACAACTGCCAGAAAATCAAACTGTATGGATGTCCCACAACCAAGGAGTTAAAGAAGAAACATTCATTCAAACATTGCCTTACTGCAAGGCAATGCAAGACAATGGCTGGAGGACCAGGAGGTCCCACATGTGTGAGGATAAACTAGGAGCAAGAACTGGGGAGTGAGACAGACCACATGACCCAGGGTTCCAGTGCAGGAAAATGAAGCCCCAAAACCTCTGGCTATAAAAACCTCTGGGGGTTGCAGCAGCAAAAGAAACTCCCAGCTTCACTGGAGAGACCTGCAGGGTCCTAGAATGTACACAAACCCACCCACCCAGGAATCAGCACCAGAAGGGCCCAATTTACTTGTGGGTAGTGGGGGAAGTGACTGAAAGCCACCCTAGAGCTGAGCAAGCAGCATTGTTCCCTCTCTGATCCCTCCCCTATATACAGTGCCACAACACAGCAACCTGGGTTGCCCCGCCCTGGAGAATACA